>CABFWB010001061.1:105977-190857 GCA_902151455.1 Timema bartmani | reverse complement strand
AGTCCTGTTCAAATTACATTATGCTCATGATTCTTATTCAGCACCTGTGGAGTTTACTATTTGTAAATAACTTAACTAAGCTTATCTGATGAAGCAATATTTTATTTACTCTGGCAAAATGCGAAAAATACGGGCCCTAGCTTGAGGCATCTTCCACCCCACCGTAACAACAAAATATATCCCACACCTGTTTGCACCTAAACTAAACTTCAAGCTCATCTAACTCAGCTCACCACGGTGACGAGAGGGTTCGGATTCCAATCCCGAGTGAATAAGCTGGAGCTTTATTTTATTTTCTAGATTATCTACCATTATCTCTCTACAAAAAATGTGGTCATATTTTCTTTATGATTATACCTTAGTTCCTAATCTATTAGTGGAATTACATGATGATAGCTCGGACGGGTAGTAAGACACGATGAAAAAATATTATTAAATAAAAAGAATACATCTAATTATTGAAGCCTGCAGGATTGTGGGTTGATATGCTGGGTTAAATTCCCGAAATGCTTTTTAATCATATAGTTTATTTTTGTTTTTTATCTCCGCATCTTACTACCGTTCAGGCTATAGGCATATGATTACTCTAATGGGGTAGGGATTAGGAAAGAAGAATTAAAGAGGTAATACACCCGCATTTGCATGGAGGGAGAGTGGTAAACAATTTAGGATAAACCACCGGTATTCGAATCCTGATCTTCCCGTCATCAGCAGGCTAGTATAACATGAGAGACGCCTTAGACCATTCGGCCACTATTATGGGTCATATAGTTGTTGCTTTTCTAAGTGAATGCCAGTGCGATACTTGTTAATAAACCCTCCTATTTATATTCCTTTAGTTTAGACAAAGTGGTCATTAGTCAGTGCTGGCACTATGGTAGACTAGGGAAGAATACACTAGCAAATTTCTCATTTATATTTGCTTTCATTACCTACTTTAGTTCCTCACGAAAGGAGGAGCTGTCAAACACCGAATTGTTTGAACAACGGGCGTGGCTTATAAGAACAGATGTCGGAAATGTTGTTAAATATATTGCACAAACTTTCCCGTAATATATATTTTGTGTGTGTGTGTTTATTGCTTTGGTTAAAGCACCATTCGTTTTTATTAAGTTTATCTGATAGTATTTATTTGTGCACCATGTCTTACTATCTACCTAGGCTATCGACATGAATTGGATCCTGTTTAAATGATTTGATATGGGATGAGACAGTGGCGTAACTATAGGTTGACGGGGGTGGCAAAATGAAGCAGGCCCCATACCGAATGGGGCACACTGGCCGCAGGCCCACCGTGCAGGTCCACCCACCCAAAATTAATTAGGTGAGAGATGAAAGTGTTGTCTTTTAAGGCTGTTTTTGTTGCGTGAAGATCTCACTATTTAATCAAAAATCAATCAATAGTCAATTTATTGTGCATAATTTCGTGCTTTACCTATTTAATTATTTTTTCTCTCTGAAATCAATATTTAACAATATATAAACTAATTTTCAAAAAAATTGGAGGAAATTATATACAATTTCGTAGAAATAAAAGCAAGAAAAACTAGTTTTAAATGTCGATGTTTGTTCAGACTATTAGTGTTAATATTGATTATAGCTTTGTTTATAATATAAAATATTAATTAGGGCTGTCAAACTCGATACCTCGATACCCTCGATTCTTACTGGTATCAAAATAATCGAGAATCGATCTTAATATTACCATTCTCGCTACTTCGATTCTTATCTCTCAATAAAACTGGTGACTAAACAAAACGGCAACATTTAAAATGTGTAATAATCGATTATCTCTCATATTATTTTAGCTGCCGTTTCATTTAAATGCCGGCAAATTGTAAATACAGTAGAGCCTCATTATAACGGACTGATAGGGGCTGAAGGTTGTCCGTTTTAATGAAAGTCCGGTTTATAACAAATAATTCTTGTGGGGGTGTAATGCAGCAGGGTGTACATAAATGAAAGTACAGTAATTAGCTATAAAAAAAGTGTTTATTATATATCAAATAAAAAACAGCCTTCAACATAGGTTGAATTGATAAAGATGTGTACGTATACACTACATTAAGCTTTAGAACAAGAAGGTCCAGGTTCGTGTTGATTACTTACATTCATTGGTTTGAAAAATATATATATTTTTTGCTGGGTTTGTCTGCAGTTTATTTCCTCAGTTAATAACTGACGGAGGTGCCGTAAGTGCTCAAAATATGCAAACACAGTTTCATTTGCCGATTGTTCAACATATTGAATATCAAAATTTAAACGGTCTCTCACTTCGCTCACCTTGATTGTAGGCCGAGTAGTGTCTCCTACCTCATCTTCCTTCTCCTCTGAAGATTCTACTTCTTCAGTTACACTGGTGACAATTTCTTCTTCAGTCACACTGGTGACAATTTCTTCTTCAGTCACACGAGAATCGATGTTTAGTTGCTTGCTTGTAAATGTAAAAACTCGTCAAATAAAAATAAGCATCCTTTATTATTATTATTATTATTATTATTAATATTAATACAATTTTTTTTTTTTACTGTCCGCTATAATAGGGTCCGTTATAATGAGTTTCTACTGTATACAGTAATGGCCCAAATATAGTACGACCCCGAATTTAATACGACCCTAACATTTTTTAAGGTGTTCTACATGAAAAATAAATAGTCTCGAATATAATACGACCTGACATTATGAGAGTAACAAGAGGTAAAAAAACTTAACAACTTTGACACACTTCATTTTTAATGAAAAGTTAAGTGAGACTGTCAGAATATATGAATCAATTCTAAACAAACAATCGATATATAATACGTAGACTAGAATGGCAATTTTCCATAATGGATCGATATATCTTTCATTAATTGATATATCACAACGTGTATATCGAAAGCTACGACATTCATATCGAATTAAAATGGCCACTCTCCTGTAATTATATTCTTTGCCGCTTTTCACTTTTTATGGTTTTATTTAGCTCTTTGAATAAGATAAATATAATAAAAATAGAACAAAAATCGACATAGTTAGTAAAAATGGAACAAAAAAAATTATATTTATTTTAATTCAATAGATTATCGATATATCGTTGCCAAAACTTCATAACTAATTTCTGGCGAGCTAACTTGCGAAGGTTCAGTTATGGTGGGTGACTTGGAATTTTTGTAACGTGTGAAATGTGTTCTTACTTCTTTTATAAAATCCGCAATTTATTGAATTAATTTTGAGTTTATTTTCAACTTTGAAGACTTTTAGTGTGTTTAGTAAATATCTATAAGATTGTGAGATTAAAGTTTCAAGTGATCATGTGTTGTAATGGTCAAGTCCAAGTTTCGCATTGAGGGGGAGTAGGGTATCAGGCATGTTAGAACTTCTATAAAATAATGCATGGAAAAAAAATTTAAAAAGGAAATGTTCAAGAACAGGAATCGAGAATCGAAAAATGGAGGTTGAACTTAAGAATCGGAATCAAGAAAAACAGTTATTATTACATCTCTAATATTAAAATAATATATTCAATTCATAACAAGTTTTTTTATTATGTATTTAGTTTCCACTTTTAATTATCAATATTAATAGACAAAATGTCAACCTATATTACATAACTTAAGAAAATATTCCTATAATAGTGTCAATGTAATTTATTATACTCTACAATTATTACACTTTTGTGTGGGGGGGAGGGGGGGGCACCATGAAACTTTTGTTACGGGTCCATTATTGCTTGGTTACGTATTTGATGAGATGGGTAATATAGAGATGAAGTGTACCTTGATTTGTTTGTGTGAATAATGGGAAATCATTTAGAAAAAACATCTTAGTACGTACTGCAGGGATTTCGGACCCGAACTCACCATCAACGTCCAATCAGGATAGAAGAAACTGATGCATTTTACTACGTTCCCCATTAGGGCTCTTGATATATTATTAGCTTAATTTTCAACTATAAATGAATTTAGACCCATAAATATAAACTTCCGAAAATATTGGCTAAATACGTTATAGATTATATCAGAGGTTACCAAACACTAAGAGTCCTGTGGGGTCCACAAACCATATATTGAAGAAGACCAACTTATTGTCTTGTGGTTCGACATAGAAGATGCTATTTCTTTCCATACCATTGTTAGACTTTTTGTTTTATGCTTTTTACTGACGTCTACAATAGGTAATAAAACACTGGAAAAGCCCTCAAACAATTGACAGTACTTATCTGTGTGATACAACGCTCTTGTGCATATTAAAATAAATATAGAAACATACTTAGAGCTAGTTTTATAGTTGAACTTAGCTTGTCTCAAGTACAAAGTGGAAGACGATACCTTCCTAAACTCGAATGGGATGAGCCAGTTTCACATATGAAACTGGGCCATTCATTTCTGGTCTGAGTAGGTGTCGTCTTATATTTAGTGTAGCACCACTCTTGAGGCTTACTAAATCTTACTATGAAACTGGCCTTTTAATGAAGCTTTGTCAATATATTGCATCGTGTATGGATGATTATTTTACAAATAGTCCAGTCTGTTTATGACCTTCTGCAAGATCATGTTTCCATCTCGTGTGACTCAGCGTTCTCTAACCTTATAAAAGAACGGCAATATCTACGTCTGATAAAAACTTGATTTTATTATTTCAGGGATCTCTGATTATTCAAAAGTGACTCTAATCTGAAAGCACCAAATAGAGGATAGTATTAGTACAAGTTTTAGTATTAATGCATTAATAAATTGTTTTATTACATCAAATATGACGTTTAATGAATGCTATATTTAATTTCAGATAGCAAAAACTTGTCCTGACTGGACGTAGTTATATAAAATTGCACAGCAATACTGACAGCCTAAGGTCTATGGCATTAATTAATTTACAATGAACCACTAATAGAAAAATATGACTAAACGGAAAACATAAACTTGAGTTATCACTCACCATGTATTTTATTCAATCCCTCTCTCTATGACCATTATAACTATAGACGATACAAGCACACCTGCCCGCAACAATTTATTATTATTATTATTATTATTATTATTATCATCACCACGTTTTACTGCTCGTTCGGGTTGTACACACTTACGCTAATGTGTAATGGTGAGGTGATTGCGAGATGAAATGGAGGACCTACAGTTTGACGTAGAATCCGAACCACGGTGGAGGCTTTGCATTCCACACATTCACAAGTTGTGATTAATACACGTCTTGTCAGAGGTGAAGGAAGGGTTTGGCAATCAGATAAATCTGTTCCGGGACCGAGGATTGAACCTCGGACCCTCAACACAGAATTCTGGCACCTTACCCCTAGACCACCAAGTCACCTGCCCGCAACAAGAGTTGAGTTCCGACTGGCGAGCCACAGAAAAGTCAGTTTACATCGGAACATTGTAGCAATAATAATTCTCCTATGTTAGATAAAGATGGTATAACGTCACGTCCTGACCTAGAACATTCCAAATTTTCTATTTGGATTGCATATGATCGCCACCTGACAGTCTACCTATGTTTCCTCCCCTTCTCTTGTTCCCCTTGTTCCCCTTGTTCCCTCTGTCTTTCTCTGGGGCAATTATTGTATTTAAAACCCCAGGAATGACAATGTAAAACTACTCTTGGCAGTGAATTCATTCAAGGAGGAACTAATTCACTAGCTCGTTCATTAATTATAATGTAAGGATAATTTACACGTATTTAACTATACAGAATTACGTTTCGGCCTGAAATTCATAAAATAGAACTTGTTACTATTTTGAATGTTTTAGTCAAAATTACTTTTTGGACCTATATATTATTATTTACATCAAAATAATTTGTAAATAAAAAATATAGAAATTTATTGAGGTTATAAAATATTACCTTATGTTATGGTTTTGAACAAGGCCTTTTTGTTAGTGAAATTTGTTAATGTGAGAGTGTGAGTCAAACAAAATTATGTTCTCAGTCCCTCTTAAACTTGTTAAATATTTTGAATTGATGAAACTTTAATATTTTTTTGGTAAATATCACGGATAGTCGATATAGTAGTTATGGAGATTTTAGATAAAAGCTCCGATTGTATTAATATGGACTCGATACAAGTCTATTTGGTCGCTACACATTAAATATTGTTCTCTGCCCCTTTTGGACTTGTTAAATACGTGAGGCTAGGGAACTTTAACTCTTTTTTTTGTGTGAGAATAGTGGCGATATGTCATTGTTGGTAAATTAAATATTAGTATCTATCTCTTTAAGATTTGTAGTTTATTTTTGCTCTATGTAATTAAAAATATGAATGGGAATATAATGATATTATTTATTTATGATTTGGCTAGTAATATTATTGGGAATTAGATGGCAGTTAAATTTAAATTTGGTTAATGTATTATAAATGTTGGTAAACTATTGTTCTCTGTGCGCAACCAGGAAAGAATGAATTGCTTGTACTCTTTATATTTAATCAAGTCAATATATTACTAAGCGTATAACACGAACGGGTAGTAAGATGCTAAAAAAATAGTATTTATGCAGAGAACCTATTGTACTTCCTTTAAATTTTCCAGTCTTATTTATTTAATAGGACCGTTGAAGTTTGTTTATTTAATTTCCCTGTTAATATAAAGGGTGTTCGGAAACTCATAGCCCAAACTGCACGTATAGCTTGTTTGAACCAAAAGTAATACAAAATACCTGTACAATTATATCCGGAGAACTATGAACTATGATAGTACCATTAAATTGTGTTCAAAGTTTCTGTGTATAACGCCGAAATAGCAAAGCTGTTAAGCATACGTGTACAACAAGTTGCATAGGAGCTAGGCACATGGAACTTCACATGTAATATTGGCAAGCAATGTCTGTGTAGGATCGTTAGTGATAATCCTCAGAACATATTCGTATTTCTAGATGGACTGGTGTGTTGTTTACTATTAATTGTGGTATGTTCTGCTGCCGTGCTCCAAGATGTCGAGGTGTGTAGTGCCACGTGCCTAGCTCATATGCAATCTGTTGTACACGCATGCTTGAACAGCTTTTTTATCCCAGTGACCTGCTCAGAAACTTTGGACACAATTTAACGGTATTAGCATCGCTTTCCGGATGTAAGTGTATAGGTATGTTGTATTAATTTTGGTTCAAACAAGCTATATATTTAGTTTGGGCTATGAGTTTCCGAACATCCTGTATATAAATGTTTACTCTATTAAAACTTTTTTTCTGAATTACTTTTAAACAATTATTTATCACTTAAAAAATCAAAAAACATCCCCGTTTAATGACAGACAAAACTTCAGCAAACAGGATGAGTAGTTTCCTTAAACTTAATATTATTAACTAATGTTGTTTTACTTCTTGAATTGTTGATTTGTTGATTTTAACTTCTACATTGGCTGGGCTAACCAAAGATAATTCTTACTTTAGGGCGTTTGACCCAGTATTCTAAAAAAAACTACTAGTTTGCACTGACATTGTGCTCTCAGACCCGGTCACTACCGTATTTTCCCAATCTCTGCGCATGGAGAATTTAAATGTTTCGTGAAGGCTCCTTTTCAGCCTTAGGACAGAGACAGTAAGGGATTTTGCAAAATTTAATATTTACGGAGTAAGAAAGGGGGAGCGGGTTGAAAGTTTTTGTAATTCACTTATGTATCTAATACACCAGGAGACATAAAGCCTTGAATTTAAAATGAAGGCTCTTTTCTAAAATTGTGTGAGAATTATTTTAGGGTTTTTCACATTTCATCCCCTAAGAGGGTGTAGATTATCAGAAAGGTGGGATACTCACACATCACCGTATTTACCCCAACCTACGGGTCTGAAAACTTGACATTGTTCTTGGAATCAAGGTAACGGGATTGCTCAATATAACCGGAACCATTTAAAATTGGGAAATTTCAAAATGGGTGTCCAGTATGAGGGACTGATAATTAGAAAAAAAGCTTTTCGGATGAGGTAGAAAGCTAAAATTTGGTAGATAGGTAGAGATACAACTCCAAATAACAAATATAGATCTTAAAATGTGTAATTTCTGAGAACGGATTGGAGAAAAGGAGTGAGTGGGTACAATTCAAAAACTCATAGTAAACAACTCACTTTCGAAAGATGTATTGAACTTAAATTTAGCAGAGAGTTAAAAAGACCACCACAAATATATACCATGGGCTGTAAATGTTACATTTTTAATTGGGACCTTGAGAAACAATGTGGTGAGGATATAAACAGAAAAAAACACATTTATGGGTCCTAGAAAATTAAACTTGGCAGGCAGGTAGAAGAATAACTTAATATAAAAATATTNGAGTGAAAGGGGGGGGGGGGGCTAAATTTTTAAAATTATTAGAAACCAGTACTTTTCTGTGTGGTAAAAAACTTAAATGCATCCAGATTGTATAAAGACCAATCCAAATAACCATAAAAGGCTGAAGATTCTAAATGAAGTAAATAGTAAAGGAGGGGGATAGAAAAATAAGTGTTAAATATATACTATTTGTAAAGGGGGCTAGTGAAATTGGGGGTTTCAAACACCCAAACTAAAATAATAAATCATTTTTCAGTGTGGAAGAAGATTGATATTTGTCAGGAAGATATAAGAACAACCCCAAACAGTGATTAAGGTCTGATCCTAAATGGGCTAGGTGGGTCCCCTCAAGATTCCTAAAACTAGTATAGAAAAAACTTTTAGTTTGATATAGAATGTAAGTTTGAAATGTAAGTCAGTAAATCTTCCCAGAGATCTGAATGGCGTCTGAACATAACGGACTTCAAAATTGAGTCCGGGAGATGTAAGAGCTTGAAATTAATATAACTAATATAGAATACTACTTTTAGGTGTGCTTTAAAATTGAAATTTGGCAAGCACGTAAATAAACCACGTAAGATAATCAAATATAGCTTAACATTTCAAATCGTAAATGTGGTAGATGAAAAAAGTGGGTGAGGGATAGCTGACTAAAATCTTTTCAAAATCATTATGAAAATTTCTTTTCGACACTAAAGAAAATTAAAATTTGTCAAGATTGTATAAAAGGACAACTCCATGGTAACAATAAGCTCCGGAAAAATATGCGGTGGGTAGCGGCTAATAGAAAAGAAAACTAATTGGCATGGTAGATAATTTGAGTTTTGTATAGGCAGCCAAAAAAAATCCCAAAATAAACGATTACAAAATCTAAATGCTATCGTAAAAGAGATCCATTAGCGCTGCGATATCAAAGCTAAAAATTGAATGATACTTTAGTGCCTATTTAGAAGTGACATAACAACTAAGATAAACAAATTATAGAAACATTGCTCCGTGAACCGCAATGTTTCTTGAAAACACGTGATGATTTTATTCAATATGTTTCTGTAACAGAGTGTATTATTTATTCATGCTCATTGGTTAACTGTGATGCTCTTTTCACCAACATATTTCTGTAACAATGTGTATTAGTTTATTTATCTTATTTTATGATCACGTTCAACTAAAGATTACGTTGTCAATGAGCTGCGTTTGTTGTGCACCCAGTTTAGGACAAGTTAATATTTTGTCTCAAATATTTAATTTATTTTAATTTATTAATTTTTATTATTGGTTTGTAATTTCCATCTTTCACTCAGGATTGTACAAAAATAAACTATATAGAAAAGTAGGTAGCTGGATGTTTTAATTTGATATAGATTTGGTGATGCTTAACCGTAAGAACAACTGGGCAAACTGCTTGTATAAAATATAATAATACAAAATTTAATGACTGGCTTCGGTGTTCGTATGGTCTAAACCATTACTCTCACAGTAGATTAGACTGCCGATGACTGGGAGATGGAGGTTCTAATCTCGGTTGGGTTTACTGAGAATGGTTTTTCCACTCTCCTCCCAGGCAAATACGGGTATACATCCTCTAAATCAGTGGTTCCCAAACTCTTTGAATCGTGGAGCACTGTTCTGGGGAGAAATTCGTCACGGAGCACTATAGTTGCCCTGATGCCAAAGGTACGTGTCTGTATTTTTTTTTTCTGATTTTACCTAACTGCATTTTTAAGTTGTTATTCGATATTTTATCGTGTAGCCCACCATAGTAGGCACACCATTTTTTCGAGTTATAAATAGCTTTAAATTTGATCTGAACTTAATTTTACCAATATAAAGTCTTTGAAAATTGAAACTTTAAATTTTGTTTTCTCAAAACATCAATTTTGCACAAATGTATCCTTGACATAAGGGTGACAATATTTTCACTTGACACCTACATAGGTAGGCCTACAAAACCAAATGACAGAAGTATTCACGATGGAAACGAATTTTTAATCATTTGGGCATGTTAACATCAAGTGTTATTTCATTAGAAATTTTATTTTCTTCACTAATTTTAGAGAAATAAGGAACTTACTTAACGACATAAACGAAAAACAGCAACAAAAAACATTTATGTTAAGCAATGCATTTGATGACGTATCCAAAGCAGATATTGTAAATAATGAGGTGGGATCTGTATTTTGTCTTAGTAGCCACATAGGCAGAGAGTTATAATAATAATAATAATAATAATAATAATAAGTAAGTTACAGCAAAGGGCATAAGGGTGATTTTCGCTTTATCTACAAAGAACTTCAAATTGATCTCTTAGGTGTCACAAAAATTCTGATAGTGACTTCTTAGTTGCAAAATTCTCTTTTATCATAGAATCTGATGTCAAATCAATGAAGAACTTATAGTGACGAGATTAACTGTCACCGTACAATCTCTCTGACTGGTTTCGCCGCATGCAATCTGTGTGCTTCGCCGACGTTCTCGATGTTTTGCATGATTCCCAGAAGGTGTGGGTGGGCAAAGCTGACTGAAGTGACGCATGACATTGACTTAGGCTTATTAATAATTTGAAATCAATACTTCTTCACAGCACGATGCAGGAAATAAATAATTTTCTACCCAATACTTACCTAGACACAGTTAATTTCATGGCCGTACAAATTCACAATTTTAAGAGATTGTCACATTTAATTTATTTTTCTTTCCAATCTCTTGGCGTAGCACTTGGAGATGATTTGCGGAGCAGCAAGTGCTCCACGGAGCACACTTTGGGAACCGCTGCTCTAAATAAACCTTCATATTTCCTAAAACCATTGGCGTAATTAGTACATAGGCGAATAATACCAATGGTAGTAATATAAGTTGTTTAAAAAAATTGAATGGTTATTTATTTTATTAATATGAAATGGATTACGTAGAATAGCCTACCAGAAATAATATACGTGCAGGTTTTTAATTATATCTCGTACGGGGGGGAGGGGGGCTATGGAGAGCTATAATTGACTTCCGGGGACCTGCGATCTAGAAAAAGTTGGGAACCATTAATTAGAGCAACACACTTCACAATTTTGTTAAATAAATGCATGCCACCTTGTAATAATATGTTTGGATGTATTTAACTTATATATTATTACTATGTAGACTATCCTATTTATTATTAACAAGTGAAATTGAATCAAAGCTATTAATTAATATGTTCTCGAAAAATTAACCCTTGGTGTTTGTTGAGTTAGGTAACTTACCTTTATCTCATCGCTAGATAAATTAATATTAAATCTGTACGATAATTTAAAACCATTAATTAAAAAAATTTAAGAAACTACAACTATCGTCTATGCCTTAAATAAGTGTGCACCTAAGAAATAAAAAGTCATCCGAATACTATCCTGTTATTTTTGGTAGAAATATTTTGTACTATACTACCTATAATTGAGTTTTTATAGTCTTAGTCTCGGAAATCAACCATCTCCCAATATAGAAACAACAAGCAGTTATACTGGCTGTATTTATAATCTAGTCTCGGGAGTCAACCATCTCCCAATATAGGAACAACAAGCAGTTATACTGGCTGTATTTACAGTATAGTCTCGGGAGTCAACCATCTCCCATTATAGGACCAACAAGCGTTTATACTGGCTGTATTTACAGTATAGTCTCGGGAGTCAAACATCTCCCAATATAGGAACAACAAGCAGTTATACTGGCTGTATTTACAGTATAGTCTCGGGAGTCAACCATCTCCCAATGTAGGAACAACAAGCAATTATACTGGCTGTATTTACATTCTAGTCTCGGGAGTCAACCATCTCCCAATATCGGAACAACAAGCAGTTATACTGGCTGTATTTACATTCTAATCTCGGGAGTCAAACAATCTTCCAATATCGGAATAACAAGCAGTTACACTGGCTGTATATAGTCTAGTCTCGGGGGTCAACCATCTCCCAATATAGGAACAACAAGCAGTTATACTGACTGTATTTACAGTCTAGTCTCGGAAGTCAACCATTTCCCAATGTAGGAACAACAAGCAGTTATACTGGCTGTATTCGAATGCCTTTTTTAATAGAAAGATACAGTAAATGTTTATTGAAGACAACTTAATAAAGGATGCACTAGGGACAGTTTATGAGTTTATGACAAATAACTTTTAAATTTAGGTGGATAAAAAACCAATCATAAACTAAAATAGGACTAACTATAATACGTGCAATTTGGCACGGATACATTAGGATCGTTACAATTTTTTAAATACCCTTTTATACAATTTTTTTCTATAGTTCGTTTACTTAAATTTTTGCTTTTTAATAGAGTTAACATTTTCTATGTTATAAGTACAGTTTACATAGAAAGGTTATTTTACTAATCTTTTTTGTGGCTGAAATTGATCATATTTTACTATTTTATTAATGTTAGTTTTTATGTCTTGATAATATTCATCAAATGGCACCACTTCACGTTACATGATTTTTTGTATGAATACTGGAAGTATATCTAATGCCTTTTCTAGCTATCAAATAACGCTCTTCTTAATAAAAATGGGACTCTATTTCCGTATTTGTACATCCCACCAATACGTCTTGTCACTTTGACAAGACTTGACAAGTGAAGTCCCTCTATACATCATTCGTCAAAGTAACGAGACTAATTTTAGTGACGTACAAAATACGAAAAAAAAATGTTGTTAACTTTTCACTTGTCAGGAAACAACAAAGTTACCGTGAATAGATTAACATCTCATCTCATTGAGCCCTGATAGTTATATACAGTACGTTATTACAGTTATAGTTTATAGTAAGTTATATGTTTATAATAATCAATATATCGAAAACTCTAACGTTTGTCTTTTTTTCCTTCTTTTTTTAGCACGGCGTTTTACTACCTGTTCGGTTTACTTTCTTATGTACTAATTACTCTGATCGTTTTAGGGATTATGAGGGCTGTATTTAGCGGAACTGTGCTTACATTTGCGTGGAGGAAGAATGGAAAGCTATTTTCTAGAAACTACCCTCAGTGCACCAGTGCACCCAACTGAGATTCAGACCTCAATCTCCCCATCTTTGGCAGTCTAGTCTATTACGAAAGTGACGCCGTATACCATGCGGCCACTGAGGTGGGTAACATTATTTTGTAACAAATAGAAATTTAAGGCATTGCGCATAGAGCTGTGGAAAAATTAGCGTTTTTCTTTCGATGCCGATACTTGTTCCCTAAATTTTTGTTCAATACTTTTACTTATACAAGTACTTACACACCCAATATCGGAAAAGCTTGGTTCTAAATTCTATGCTCAAACTTAAATCACAGTCTATGTTGGTAAGAAGTAATAGATAATCCTAGTGTAAAAAAATATCCGAAAACGTCATATTGAAAGTTGAAGTTAGTCGCAACAATGCAGGTAGTAGGCAACTGTAATTACGTACGTGTACAACAAGTTGCATATCATTAGGCGGGCTGAAGTGCCGGCCGCGAGCAACGTTGCCAAAAGGTGAGCCCACGTCAAACGCAACCAATAGATACTGTTGTTACCTAGTCAAGGAGGGAGTTTTTAACACCTGCTGTGCTGTGCCCACCTAATAATAGGCAACCAGTTGTGCACGTGGGTACTTAAAGCTGCCTACTCCAGGCGTTGTCGCGCCTAGCTTCAACTTACAGTTTGTAATACAAGATGACTATTTTCGGACATTTTTTTACTAGGACTTACTGTTTATTTCTGGCCACAGATGCTAAGGTTTAAGTTTGGGAAAATAATTTAGAAACACCCGGTATAAATAAATATACCTACTGTATGCAATGTAATGTAATAATGTTAAAGACACACTCTGATAGTATGATTAAAAGTGCTTGCTACTTCGTTCGGAAACGAGATAACTAAATTAGACCTTGTATTGCCATTCTGTGATTAAATTATCATATTTATTATTATTATTATTTTTAGTGATATAGTAAATGAGTATGAGACATTATGATAAAATTAAAAATTAGTTGAATTCTATTTTTTTCAGATCCGACTATCGAATCCGAATCTTAAATTTTATTTCGAGTCTCGAATCCAAATTCGAATAGTCGAATCTTTAAAATAAATGGTACGGCGCACCACACAGACTTTCTCTCTATATATATAAACTCGTAAGATTTCTGAACGGAATAATGTACATTGTATCATCACCACTCCACATAATAACACGCATAAAATAATATACAATGATATAGAATCAATGAGAAAAGAGGCGCATCTTTGACCCCGAAGTGAATTATTAACCAAAAAGATATTTACTAAAATTTTGTAAGATTTTTGAACATCTCCATCAAAGACCAAAGGAATTTTTTTAATTATTTTTTTATTTAACACCGCGTCATACTATACGTTCGGTATTTATGCTTAAGTACTATTTACGCTAATATATTAGAAATTGGGAATGTTGAATTTACAGGAACTGAACCCGCATTTCAGTGGAGAGTGGAAAACTAGTGGTGAAAAACCACCCCAATTCACCCGACCTAGATTCAAACCTTGATCTCCCCGTCCTCAACAGTCAAGCTCAGTATGAAACTAGCGCGTTAATCTCAGTATGAAACTAACGCGTTAGCCAACTACGGCACCGAGAAGGGTAACAATATAGAAATTAGTTTTATGTGTCAATGTGCCCTATAAGGTACAGACAGACAGAGGGAAAATCAAAAACCACTTTTTCGGATTCAGGGATTCATGAAACGTCAAGATTCATCAAAATTTCTGTTTTAAATCCTATATATTTATTTAAAAATAATTAATGTCCTCATTTGTATGTTTGGACCAATAAAAAAGATTAATATTGGGTCCACAAGGGTCAACACTTCGTATTAAAATTTCGATTTCTGGTTAAAATTTTTAACATTTTATAAGGTGTTGCACATCTTCAAGTCATCGCATTGATATTTAATTATTCATTTATACATTTTGACCAATAAAAAATGTAAATATTGACTATTGAGTCTAAAATGGAGATAGATCATTGCTATGCAAACATTTCTCCTAAGAGATTTAAGGAAAAATAACATACTTTTTTAGATACTTATATTTAATTACTCTATGGCATTGGAGAATTATTGCGTTAAGACTTAAGTAGTATATGTTTACAACTAAAGCTCACAAAATTGTATTAATATATTTGCAAATATCTCAGAAACTGTTGCTTTTATAAAAATATATGTCAAATAAAAGTTTTTTATTTCTAATAGTCCTACAATTTTGCAATGATAAGTTGTTTAGTTTCTCAAATAGTTGTGGAGATACGGAAATTAACGCTTCTGTAAAGTACCCTAAAAATCATTTTCATAGGAAAATGAAAATAGCCAGTTTATTTATAATCTTAATCAACGCCTAGATACGAATTTTAATCAAAATCGTTTGAGCAGATTTTGAGAAAACCAAATTTTTCTCTTTTCGCCCTTCAGTAAACTACCCTTAATTTTAAGTTTTTATAGACACACAGACAGACGGCATTGCAAAGACTATTTTTTAGGGTTCGGGGGGTCATGAGACGTCGACATCCATCAACATTTCAGGTTAGTTTTTTTTTACGGTCGCAATACTTAAACTTTAATGTCCAAAAAGTTAAAAAAATTCATATAATTGCGTATAGATTGAAAGTTATTGATTTTATAAAAATATGTTTCGGATAAAATATCTGTATTATAAATATATATACATATTTGTAATGCTAAGTAATTTCATATCTCAAATAGTTTCGGAGCTATTATAAAAAATGTTAATTTACGCATCAGACCGGAGCCCTTAAAGCCATTTTGCCGAAATATTGAGAGTAGCCATTTTGTTTGGAATATTTATTAATGTTCATAAATGAAATTTAATCAAAATCGTTAGAGCCGATTTTGAGAAAATCGACTTTTTCTCTTTTTTCCCTTCAGTAAACTACCCTTAATTTTAGGGGTAGATATCCAATTCCAAAAACCCCTCGGGGCAACCCTATGAAAACCCTAGATATCAAGTTTTAGCTCAATCGGTAAAATAGTTTAGGCTCTAGTTGGAGGTACAGACAGACAGACAGAAAGACGGAAATTCAAAAACCACTTTTTCGGATTCAGGGAGTCATGAAACGTCAAGATTCATCAAAATCTCGAGTTCGATTTTTTTGACGATTACCATGCTTTCTCTACCTGTAAGATAGAGAGAAAGTAAAAAACGTGCAATTTTAGTAAAAGTTAAAATATTTCAAATTAATTTTTTTTTTAGTTTGTATAAGGCTTGGTGCTACTGAAAATTAAGTTTTTTTTTGTCATTTCTATAATGTTATAACTAACAAAGAACACTTTTTTTTAGTAAATTAACTAAAATAATACAATTTTGTCCTTTTTTGTGGCATTGTGATTTTCTCAATTATTATTCGAAGTCAAAGTCTTCATAATATTTGTATTCGAGATATTTGTTTTGAGATTATCACGAATTTCAAATCTTTAAAACACCATAGGTTTCAAGAGATTCGAGCGTTCCATTCATAGTTAGAATACAAAAATCATATTTATTTTTATTAGATACAAAAATTCTAAAGATGTAGCGAATAAATATAGAGATTTTGGTACTTAAAATCCCCTAAAAAACATAATATTTGGATGAAATTTCTTGCTTTTTCTTTGTATATCAATACCTATTGGCACCTACTTCAGTGGCCACGTGGTCTAAGGCACTACTCTCACAGTAGACTGGACGGCCGATGATGGGGAGATTGGGGTTCTAATCTTGGTCGGGTGTACTGAGGATGATTTTTTCCTAAATTATTTTCCACTCTCCATTCATGCAAATGCGGGTACACTTCCTTTAATATTATCTTCATAATCTCTAAAACGTAATTAATATATAAGTTTACAACGCGAATGGTTGATAATACGTGGTGTTAAAAATAGAAAATAAAAACCTGTTGGCATCGATCGTTTCTTCTTATCCTGGAAACAAGAAAAATATCGATACTTTTATTTCAATACCACGTCTCTGGTTGCAACTTTAAACTTTTTTTCAAACCACCTTTGTTTAATTTTGGATCATACTCCAATTGGATTAAAGATTCCCACTATTCAACTTGTGGGTAAAGCAGGTATGATACGATTATTTCGGAGTTCACTATAGGTGCGTTTTCAACTGTTAATAATCTCACTTACGATGAGCGCCTACAGTGCAACGATTAAAAATATCCCAACCTATTGTTTACTAACGGCCAACAGATTGTACGAGAGACATAGGCTGCTGTTGAGCGTGACTCCACGAAATGTGGAGGTGTGAGGGCGTCCCGGCGCCTGTATTGGACATTTGTGGTCACCCGACCCCGGCGCTAGTCGCATCATGTCCACCCACCTCCACCGCTCTTCCCCAACAAACAACTCCCAGAGGACGCTGGACAATGATATTAAACCCTGTGCCCCTACGTGCACGACAGTAACTACCCCCACCCGGCCTCGCCGGATCACCCACCATACTATATACAGCATGGCTCCATACAGTGGCGTAATGAGGGACACTTCCATTATGTTCATTTCAAGATAGCATGTTAACTGATACGTTAATTATTATATTATCAGTCGTGCTTTAGTTGAAAAAGATTAAGACCCGCAGCGGTGGGCAAGCAGAATAAGTGTCAAGGTCAAGTAGTCTTGTTTTCTGGTGACAGGGGAGGTCAGAGTCCAAATCCTGGATTGTTGTATTGAGGTGTTTTTCCTTAAGTAATTTACTACTCTCTTTCAAGCCAATGTGGGTACATTTCCTCTAAACTGGGTCTTTCTCGTTCTTACACCTTTAACCTAACTATACACGGAAGCCCGGACAAATAGTACCATGAGTGAATTATAAAAGAATAAGGGTAAGGATGTTGTCTACCTGTAATGTCAGGGCAGGTCAAGCTAAGATTTATCATGTTATTATATTTACGTTTTATTCGTTGGGTTTTAAAGATATAGGAGACAATTTTATAGGAATATTTTTCGATGTATTCGATATGTTCACAGAACTACTAGTAAGATTGTAGTAACAATAATAACATGAAGGGAGGGAGGTAGCTATACTGTTCACAGAACTACTAGTAAGATTGTAGTAACAATAATAACATGAAGGGAGGGAGATAGCTATACTGTTCACAGAACTACTAGTAAGATTGTAGTAACAATAATAACATGAAGGGAGGGAGATAGCTATACTGTTCACAGAACTACTAGTATAGGATATTATTGAAAGAGAAAGTGTTTAGACTGCTCCTAGTTGACAAACAAGGTTTATACAATTTATTATTATTATTATTATTATTATTATTATTATTATTATTATTATTATTATTATCTAAGAGAAGCTAGGAGCGACTGCTCTGGTAAACGTATTTCTCCTCCACACATTTCAACACTATTCCCTTCTCTTCCCAGCACTTCTCTCTCTTTAGGTCCACTCCTTCCTTTCTCCTTCATACTCAATATTCCCCTCCAGCCTCCTGATGATCAATTCTCTATTCCAAACATCCCTTCTTTTCCTTCATCAATTTACTTACTGGCTTACACTTCCCTCCTTCAATTTTTTTTTTATGTCACACTCCCTTACTTCTAGTACAATCATATTTTCTAATTATAGCTACCATTTACCTTGCAACCCTTCATTCGAGTATAAACAAAGAATCTTTTGAAATAAGACATCAGAATTTGCATTGTAAGGCCAGGGTTTAGTTTCACCCCTACTGCCATGATAATGGTGTATTTTCTTTAAAGCTATATTTTCAAACATTTGTGGTCATAAATGCACCAACTGTTATTATTTAATTTATTCATAAAAATGTCGCAATTTGAATTTTAGCATTTCATAGATTTACGGTTCAAGATTTCTGAGTATAAGTCTTGTATTTGTTAAGAGTCTTAAAACATATTTAATGTGTATGGAAACTACTTCAAATTCCATGATTACATTTAATAAAACAATTAATTGAAGTATGAGTTTGAAAAGTCCCTAAGCTAAGGGTGTAAAACCGATCATTAACCACTGCTTGTATTATAATGAGTTGGCTATCTGAATAGTTAGGTTAAATTTGTTTATGCTTGGTAAATACAAGAAAATATAGTGATTGAACGCTAGTTCAACTAACATAGTAATTATGTTAATACATTATTATGAATATTATTATAGTAGTTAAGCTAGTATAATTATTTCACAAACTTTATTTAGACCTATAAGATAGACTTGACTAACTTGACAGAATGTTTTATTAATCTTATTACAATCTAAGGAACAGTATTTTGAAAAGATTTGAAAGTTTCTCATAGTTATTCACCCTAAATACCATTATGTTCAGAACTTAGCAAGAAAAACTTGATAAATGTCAAAGAAACCAAAACACACGTGGTGGCGATAGTTTCTCAAAATACAGTGTACAGGTCTTACTAGTGCTTTACTATCTTTCAACCAAGTCCGCCAAGTTTCTTGAGACCGTTTCCACACGTAAACAGAGGATTTAAGGTGCGGCCGAAGGGAGTGAAATTATTTTTACAGTTTTTATGGAATACAAATTTTTTTGGCCAAAATAAATCTAATATTTCTCCAGTAGCAACATAGAATTTAGTTTCCTGCACATGCTATATCCGATAGTTTCCGCTATATTTCAGAGCCAGGCAGAAGCAGAAACCTTAGAGCAGCGTTTTTCTACCGGTGTCCCGCGAAGGATCATCAGTTGTGCCGCGGGAGTTTAGTGGAAACCCTAAAAGAAGCGAAAGAAAAATATAAGGAATAAGAAAAAATATTTTGAAATCCATGACCAATTTTTTTTTTTTTTTAATTAATACAATGCTTAGAATTTTAGCTATTGAACTTTTAGATACAATGTTAATACAAGTTTTTAATGATATAATTTTTCCTTAAAAAAACAACTGAAGGTGTGCCTTGACAATTGTAGTGCCGTGTTTAGTGTGTCCTGAGTTTAAAAGAAAGGTTGAAAACCACTGCTCGTATCAGTCGTAAATAAACAAACAACGCGCTTCAGCCGCTCCCCTTGCCCCTTATAGCCCCATTAGTTCCTCCAACCCCCGTCCTGCACAATTCGGCAACCTCTTACTAAGCAAATGGTTCCTAAACTGTGGTACGCATACCCCAAGAGGTACGTTAAGGATTTCAGGGGCCACGTAACGTACCACTGACTTTTATTGATCATCAAGTATTTTGTGATGATTAGTAAGTTTTATTTACCAGTTAATGCAGATTTTGATGTGATCTCATCGATATTTACAATCTTTTATTTCCCTCTGTCATATTTTTGTTAGGATTACCGATAGAGCTTTATTAAAATTTGAAGAGACTGTTTATATTTTATCAGGTAGCAGGTATTTTCTTCATTTTTTTAAATGAAGAGTTGTAAGAGGTACTTTGGTTAGGCCATGGCCCCAATAAGGGTACACGACTGGTGGAAGTCTGGGTACACTGATCTGATCCATCCTCCTTACCAATATTCTCTTGAGAATCAAATAGCCAAAGCTGTTATTCATTTTAGAGAGGAAGTCACCATCTAGATAGAGCATTGGCGTACTAAGCCAAAGGTCCCGGATTCGAGTCCCGAGTCCAGGTGTCATTTTTCAATTTTCAGAATATGATATCTAGATGGTGAATTCCTCTCTAAAATTAATAACAGCTCCGGATATTTGATTCTTAATTATAATAATAATTGTACGAGTGGCGGTAACAAGCCAACTACCGAGTCGAAGATGGCTGCGTTATCTGATGGCTCGTGAATAAAGCTGACGATTTACGCTCGTCCATCATAGACTCTGCCTTAAAATATGAGTGAAGAATGACCTTGAACACGGGGCGAATTCTGGATTGCTTAGTGGTAGATCATTGACGTACTAAGCCAGAGGTCCCGGGTTAGATTCCCATGTTCAGGTGTCATTTTTCAATTTTTTCAGAATATTCTCTTGGATTAAGTCATTAATAATCCTTGTGTTGAGATGGTAAAAATAGTATAGTAAAATAAGCTTCCCTAATTCTCCTTTTGAGCAAGCTGCCAGCAGACATCTTTTGAAATAATAGACCTAACATTAGCTTACACAATTTATTTAACGTGATCCACGTTTTACTAACCTTATTGGATAGCCACATATTTTAACAATGTCGTAAGGTTAAATAAAGTACCACTAAAATGAAATGCACCCACATTTGTTTGGAAAGAGAGGGAAACCATTTAGAAAAAATAACATTCTCAGCACACCGGTTGGTATGGAAACCATACTAGACGAGACTGACACCCTAGAACATGCACCCACTGATGCAGGTGCTAAACATATAAAGGAAGTAATTATATACAGTTGTATTTGTAATTTGTCTCTGCATGGAGCAACGTTACAAGAGTTGAGTTGGGCTGGTTCGTCAGCGAGGAGCTCATATTTCCTCGTCAGATGGGCCACTGGTCCCCTCCTCCAGCATGTTACTGTAACTACTATGTTACCACGGGCTCCTCCTGGTTTACGAGCTGGAGGGGGAGGGGGAAAGGGGCCACGTGCTCGCTTGTACCGGCGAGATTTATTAGTATTAGCCCTTGTAATCGTTGCAGTGTGTACCATACAGGACGAGGTGGTCTAATGGGGTAGGAGGGGGGGCAGTTAATATGGAGTACATGCCGTCAAATGGGTGGGGGGAGGCTACATATTCACATATTCTATGCGTCGGCCGCGCGCGTACGCGCTTTATTAAATACACTGGACGTGTTTGGTTTATTTTTTGATTTTTTTGTACAAGTCTGCAAATTTTTATTTTTAATGAAACGAAGCAAAGTAGTTTACGTTGCCGTTGCTCGGATGCGCGCCATGACGCTTCCTGAAAGAGAAGCACAAGAACAAATTAGAGTCATGTACTGACACTTTAGGTCACACCGTGACCGTATGTTAGTACACATGCGCTGCCACATGTCATGTATATAGGCTACTATTTGAAAATGAATGGGCTAGTGTACAAAAAGAAATGAAACAAGAATGACTCTATTAACGTTCTCATACAAGAGAAAGTATTATAATAGTGAACATTTTTTACTTCAAGATTATGATGAATATTTACGTTTTATTTGCCCCGAACCCCAAAAAGTGTATTTTACCATTTTTATGTATGTCTGCCTGTCACTAGCCCCAGATCTGAAAACGTTTGATGGATTTTGTTTAAGCTTGATGTATAGATATTATGGGACTACAAAACGGGATATTCTTTTTATTTTGACCATATCTCATCAATTAAGGTTAGTTTTCTCAAGAGTGATTTTTTTTTTCAAATTTTTCAAAAATTGGATTTTGTTTAAAATGGATATCTATCGAGTGTTTGACCTCCTAAAGAAAACTGTACCCTTAGTTTTTGGGTGAAAATTATTTTAAGGGTAGTTTACTGACGAGTGATTTTTGAAAGTTTGAATTATTTTTAAAATGACTCTTAAAGATTTTGTTTAAAATATTTTTGGAATGTTTGGCATTGAAAATAAAACTATATACTTGTTTTTCGGGGGGGGAGGGGGGGGGATTCGTTTAATATTATTTTACTGTTAATTCTTTTGTAAATAAAATTGAAATATTTTAAAAACTGTTGTGATGATTTAAATCAAAATTGGTGTCTGGTAAATTGTACTTAGTACTTCCTAGAAGTGAAAACTGATAATCTGGTGGTTGGTTGAACAACTTATATTAGAGGGAAAAGGGAGATGGAGGCTGGCAAAATGCAAACTTTAAATTCTTTCATTCAAGTTTAGATTAGGAAGTAGCTCAGTGAATGTGTTCCTTGTGTACAGTGAGGAGGTGATTATTGTTGTTGGTAAGTGGTTTAAATAATATTATTGATGTGGCACGTTAAAGAAAATTCAGTTCGGAAGTTTTTTGACTATGAGATTGACGGTGACAGATCAAGATGAAAATTAGAAGAATGCACTATTGTTACTAGGGTACGTTATAATATTTTTTTATCTAGCAATACTTTTGATCCAGAATATTATTTCCAAAGTGGTTCTTCGCTCTCCTTCCAAGCAAATGTGGATACACTTCCTATAAATATAAAAATATAACCTTCCTCATCCATTAAATAACCATTATCAAAATTAGTACATTGACGTAGCTCGAATTGATAGAAAGACTTTGTGCTTAAAAAAATTGAATTTAAAGAACTGGAACACTATCAGAAACCGAAAAGAACCGGAACCTTTACTGTGCTCTAACCGGAACCAGAACCGGAACCTTTAAAATGTTTGTTTAGAGAACAGGAACTGGAACCAGAACCGATAAAAAATTTCAGTTTAACTCCCTGCTTTTAATAATTTTGCTCGAAATAGATGGCTAGGATTTGATTGACATAACAAATAGCACTATATAATTGGTTTTGGGCAAAATTCGTTAAATGGTATTTTAATGATGGGAAATTTTGGAAAACTCTAAGTATTTCGAAAATAGCTTTAACGATTTGGTTCAAAAAGTATATTTGGAAATTGTGTCGTATGATAAATATCAATGTATAATTTTTTTTATTTTTCTGGTTAAACACTCCTCTATGGGTAGTTTACTTACGACTGATGTTTCAAAAACTTGAAATATTATAAAAATGGCCTTAACAATTTGATTATAAATGGGTATCTTGATAGTGTTTGACCTGACAAATAACAATGTTTATTTGGTTTCGGATAAGAATTCGATAAAGCGTCGTTTGCTTATGAGGTATTTTTGAAAATTAAAATTATTTTGAAAATGGCTATAACTATTTTTCTAAAAATATAGATCTGGGGAGTGAATGACGTGAACATAACAAATTAAGCGATATAGCTACTTGTTTTTAAGGGGAAATTTTGGTTTTGGGTAATTTAGTGATGACTTTTTTAATTTGAATATTAAAAAAATTATTTAGTGATTTGGTTCAAAATTGGTAGATGGGAACTATTTTATATTATCATTAATAATTATTTATGTATCTAAAAAATACATTAATTTATGTTTAATGTACTTACTACAGTGTAAAGAAGATAAGAATTTTTTGGAAATTGACCTTGAAAATTTAATTCAAAATGGAAATAGTTTTTCATGATAAA
Organism: Timema bartmani; assembly: GCA_902151455.1. Taxonomy (NCBI): domain Eukaryota; kingdom Metazoa; phylum Arthropoda; class Insecta; order Phasmatodea; family Timematidae; genus Timema; species Timema bartmani. The sequence continues at coordinate 166,557 of CABFWB010001061.1, read as the reverse complement.
TAAAGATACGTTTTTATTTTTACAAATAGCATATAACTCTAAGGTAGTTAAAAATAATTTATTTTTGAAAATGAAAATGTTGTTAAATATATTTGAAAAATTTGACTTAAAATTAATATATAAAAAATTATTATTGTTATCAACAAGATGATGTGAGGTAAATATACTTAAGGTAGTTTACTCAGAACTTATTTTTTGTGAAAATTATCTTCGAAGCCATAATACACAAAATGAGAAAGTTTCTGCTATTGTGTCATAACATTTATATAGATTATAAAATATAAAATTATGTTAATACTTTTAACCGTAATTTTGACACTAACTATTTTTTAAATAACCAGCTAAAAGAGTTTCTGGACGTTTAAAACAGTGTATCAGTGCTTGGTTAGGGAACCCCTTTAACACGTTTAACTATACACATACTATTTTATTATGTAAGATGTTTTGTCGATAGTAGTTGAACTGTTTGGCTTGTCCCACTCACAATGACAAACATGTATTTCTCAAATAAATCAGCTGGCTCGGAATGTGTCTAAAGCCTGGTCCACACTTGCATCAAATCCTCGGAACATATCTTCCACGCGATCATGATATAATAGAAACGTAGACCCAGCTTTAAGCTCCGTTAGAGGAAGTAAACACCCAATCCTGTCTACTCATTAATTATTCCCTAAAGGGACTGTAGCTTTCGAAACAAACACCTCCGATGTGGACACGAGTTGTTTACAACATGTCGAGACGTTANGGGGGGGACTGCCATTGTAGCTGCACGCATATCCGTCACTCGCGCAACTACGGGGATAAATATCAAGAAAGAAACTGCCCCGACGGACCGCGTAGGTCAACGCACGAGCATTAGCTGGTCTAGCCAGAGCGTTAGTGTTTTAGAGGGTGCGTCAATATCATCAGACCCACTTCGGACGACGAATGGTTCATGGCGTCGCTCCAGCAATAGACTGGGCTTTTGATGATGGGGAGATCGGGGTTAGAGTCCTAGTCGGGGTGTACTGAGGGTGGTTTTTAATAGTTTTTTTCCTATATCTATCTATCTATCCACGCAAATGAGGGTACACTTACTCTAAAGTCTACTTTACTCATTCCTAACACATTATCGTAGCTATAGCAAGTATAAGTATAACCAAAACTGTTAAAAAAAACAGAATAACACCATCAACCGGGCACGATCCGATTCTTTTATTTTAGCACCACATCTTACCACCCATTCGGGATATACATATGTGTATTGATAATTACTCTAATGTATTAGGAATGAGGAAGGTTGAATTTATAAGAAATGTAACTGCATTTTCATTGAGCCAGAACGGCAAACTATTTTGAAATAATCATCCCCAGTACACCCGACTGGGATTCTAACCCCGATCTCCCAGTCATTGACAGGTCAGTTTATTGCAAGAGTCGAGGCTAAATCATTCGTAACCAAGTAGTGTAAATATTAGCCAGTACTAATGTACTTTAGTCCAGGGGACGCCCGAATGTACTAATCGTACATCCTTTCCGTGGATGATCTTACATGTCCTGATGATATGAGATGATGGTGATAGTGAGTATGAGGGTGTGGAACCAGTGGGAATATTTACACCTAACTAGCCAAACCCTGGTGACCGTTTCCCATTTCGGAAAAAATATCCAAGGTTCCAGCCGGGAATCGAGCTCAGGACACTTAGACTCGTAGCCAGGTACACTGACCACTACACCACAGGCTGGTTACAGTAACAAATTAAAATATTATACCAAGACTTCAGGTAGCACAGTGATTGTTTCATTTCGCGAAGCAAACTTTTTAAAATAACAAAATATTGCACAAATTAAACTAAACGAAATAACAATTTCCAAATCACGATAGGTTTTAGAGATACGTGCGATACATTAGTCTAGCCAAACATCATAGCTCAGTTGGTTGAGTGCCAGTTCACTAAACTAGGAGGGCTGGGTTTGATCCTGGAATTGCCTAAAACTGTATAATGCTCAAAATTGGGGATACTCATTTCACAGTGACTGATGAATTAATGGCCGCGAACCTTTTTGTTGTGTCTTTTCTAGAATTAAGTTAATATGAGGCCCAATTCGGTAACCGAATGGTCTAAAGAGTCACTCTCGTAAATGATTGTACTGCCGATGATGGAGATATCGGTGTTCGAAACTTGTTTGGATACAATAGTGGCCGCAGAATTATTTCCAAAGAGGAGGGAGGGGTGATATTGTACCGTGGCTACAAACATCTTCACCACATAACCTCCGCCACCTACAAAGGACACAAACTTACCCCGTTTGACCGGGAAACCAGCGCCGTGTTTTGATCCTCCGTATACATCAACTCTCAGTGACTGTTAGCCATTCACACTATACAAGAATGAAGTCCCGGAGTGCTACGTGATCCGGCCCACCTTCCCCAAAGTTGCGAGTGATGCGCAGGCGCTAGAACTTGGAATAAGATGCGCTTTGTTCTATCACGTGTTACCCTAACCCCCCGAACAGTCGCTCTTTCGACGTTGTGCGCAGGCGTCGAGGAGAGCCCAACGCTATAACTAGCTGAAGATGACATCATTAGACTTGTATTACCTCCTTACCATATTTTCCCCGCTGGGCTAATTCGAATATAAGCATGTACCCAGCATGGATCAATCACTCTTTGATGCAATTAGGATTTAGGACTTACAACATGTAAGTGTACATTATGTTGCATAGGTTTTTCATTATTTATTTTTTTAGGAATACTGAGGAACGACTCTATCTCTAGCTAAATTATGTAGGGATTCATTTGAATTGCTTCTGCATATTTATTTATTGGTATTGTACTAAATTTATTTATCTGATAATTAGATTTGTTTAGTTTATGGGCATGTTATGGTTTTATGCCTCTTTGTGCGGGCTAGGTTATATTATTTACAAATTAAATAAAGTAAATTAATCTTTGCGTGCTATTTTGCCCGATGGTTTGTATGGCTTACAGTTTTAGCGTGTCTTGGTGAATATAATATAGTTTGGTATTAATACGCGAATAGGAAATTCAGTAATGGATTATGATATGCTCATAATTTATTACGTAGTAAGAAAAGAAGTTAGAATGTTATTATGCTTTTTCGTCTGTAGGCTACCCCCGCCTCTCGGGTGTTAGATGGGTATAATGACTATGTTTATATACATTGTAACCTGGGGTATGGCTATGAGCAGAAGTTTATTAGTTTATATGTATAAGTTAGGAGATATGATATGTACAGAGTTTTTAACATATTTAATTTCTGACATATATATATATATATATGTATCTTTGAATGGCTTAGATATGTTGATTAGGCGATAGGGTGTTTTCCCACTTTCATTTCTTTTTGATTATTGTTCTTGAACATTAACTTCTCTGCATTTGAATTGGTTCTGTTATATTATCAAGCATGTTCTTTAATCTTTGCCATTGCTTTTAGTACGCTGTAACCTCATGATATTATACTTTTTACTTATGCACCTTCATTCACTTCACGATAAATATTGTTGGATTTTTGCTATTGCGCATTGTCCGCAACCAACAATATAAATTTTGTCACCCAGTTTGATAACCAACCCACCTGCACCAACCAGCTCAAGAGAGGTCAAATATTTCCCCAGCCACCCACACGTGAGCGCCTGGAAAACCTTCTGCAGGCACTGGCATTATACTGTCACTGTAAAGATACTAAAAATATGGAAATTGCAAAGAGCAGGGCTTTACTTCAATTTGAAAGCAACTAGTAGACGTAAAAATATTAAATGCCATACACTTAAAAATAAAATTTCATTTTATTCATAGCTATATAAATAAATTGGTATCATAAATATGGCTTTAAATTTGGGAATTTGGTGACATTATTTAAAAATCCTATGTCTTATTTAGTAGTATACATTATACAATAATTCAATAAATCAAGGTACTTTTTTTAGAAAGTTAATATATAGAGAAATCATTCCTTTATCGAGGTAAAATAAACGTTTTTTAAATGATTATTTTATCACAATCTTATAATTTGAACTCATTTCACAGTATTACAAAAAAAACACTGCCGAATTAAATAGAAACTGAAGGCGTCTGTGGTAATTATCAAATTGGTCTATAGTTGTTTCCGCAAAAATCGCTTTGTTTGGATAAAAATCTTTAAGGAAAGCTAGAAGATTAAGAGATTGTATAAAAACATTTCATGCATTAAATTAAATGGGAAATTCCTTAATGGTTTTCCACAACCCCTCCACGCAAATTCGGGTATAATCCCTCCAAATTCAGTCTTCCGCATCATAAAACACGTTAGTGCTATTAGTACATATGAGTATAGCACAAATGAGTAGTAGGACGTGGTGTTTAAAAAATAAGTTAGTTTGTAAGTAATGTGCCGATAAAATTAGTCGGTTCAGAAAGCGCATGTTAAATACCTCGAATAAAATAAAATACATTGCTCTACGGGGGACTGGGTGAGATTTTCCCATGAACCCCTTCCTGGCAATCATTATTCTGTTCATACGAACGAGTCTTTGTGGCGTATGTGGGACGTTACCGGGTCAATCCCCAAGGAAATCTCGATTCAAACACCTTGTCTGATGTGACTGTTGTGAGTGTTGCCGTAGTGTGCGCGCGCAACAAAGCACCTTGTCTGCCCGTAGTGATCACGCGGATGGTTATATCCGTGATTCAGACTCGACACGACGTTTTATTATGTGAGTCACTTCATAATTTGCACGTACAGATTCTACTATGACATTTTAAAATGTTTTATGACAACAGTTTTCAACTATTTTTGGTCTGAGGACGGCATTTGAATTTTTAATATAATTGGACACCACAACATATTTAAGAACGTTTGTTTGGACATAATAACAAAAAAAAGAACCCGTTTTGGTGGCTGCCTGGTCTAACGCGCTAATCTCTCATTATACTAGACTACCGATGACCGGGAGATCGAGTTTTGAATCTCGGTCGGGTGCAGTGAGGCTGGTTTTCCTTATATAGTTCTCCACTCTCCCTCTACGAAAATGCGGGTACACTTCCTTTAAATATAACCTTTAAATCCCTAAAACCATTAGCGTAATTAATACATAACCCATGTAATTCGAATGGGTAGTAAGACACGGTGTTAAAACAAAAAATATAACTTGAAATCAGGAAATGATAGTAATTTTTTCACTTAAATGCAACCCTTTATTTATCAACAAATCAAAACTAACTTCAAGGATATTAATGTATCAAATATATTTAGTTTGTAGGTCTAGTTTAATAGCCAAACAAGTCAATAAATGAGATGGATAGTCGTGTTGTTTTGCTCTCCTTGTGAAGTGATGGTAGTTTCAATCCTCTCTCTTCCACATTCAGATTGTGTTGTTGCTTTAATTTCAATGCAGCTAAACACATAGCAATCGTCCACACAAACATAATTATATGGTGGCAGGAAAAACATCCGGTGTCGATCAGTTCAGAATACCCTTTTTATGGTTTTGAGGTATTTAACGTGCACTTTCTGAACTGGCAGATTATATCAGCACACAAACTATAATTAATTTAGCACCGCATATTACTACCCGTTCGGGTTATACGCTTAAGTACTAATTAAGCTAATGGATTGGGAATTGGGAAGGTTGAATAGAGGAAGTGAACCCGCATTTGCGTGGAGGGAGAGTGGAAAACCATTTAGGAAAAACTAACCATTTAGGAAAAACCACCCCAGTTCACCCGACCGAGATTCGAACCTCGATCTCCCCGTCCTCGGCAGTCGGGCTCAAGATGACTAGTGCGTTAGTCAACTACGCCACCGAGGCGGGTCACACGAACTATAAATTAACTCAAATTTAGAACAGGCACCACACACAATCTCCATCCGATTATTATTATTATTATTATTATTATTATTATCACCGCGTCTTAAAACCCGTTTGGGTTACACTCACGCTAATGTGCAATGGTAGGGTGATTGTGAGATGAAATGGAGGACCTACAGTTTAACGTGGGATCCGAACCACGTTCCGAACCACGGTGGAGGCCTGGCATTCCACACATTCACAAGTTGTGATTAATACACGTCTTGTTAGAGGTGAAGGAAGGTTTTGGCAATCATATAAATCTGTGCCGGAACCGAGGATTGAACCCCGGACCCCCAGCACACAAGTCCGACACCTTACCACAAGACCACCAGGTCACCAGCATCCGGTAATTGTCACTGGGAAAGGTTAAGTCCACATTTCACCAATGATTATTATTTCGGCTGTGCTGGGAATTGAATCTGGAACCTTTAGATCAGTAGGCAGACACATTACAGACTGAGATAAGGTGTTGGACCAAAGTATCTATACCCTGATTTTGGTAGGAAGAATTGGCTCTGGTAGTTATTAAAGTTACTAGAACAATCTTATTATATTCATAAGTCAAGTCATGATATCTGAAATTGTCACTTTTGATAGACATTATTAATATTTATAAAATAGTATAATTGTAATGCCCTGTTTTATAAGTCGCTTCTAGTAAGATGTTCATCCATTTCCTGTCATTGTGCTACATCCTGTCTTGAGCCAGTGCATGCGACCTTAAACCTTGTTCTCTTATTGTATAGACTAAAATCTGCAAGTCCCAGATTAATGTGGGGATCGGCATTCAATAACCAACGAGTCTAAGGAGAGCTAGCAAAATCACTGTCTGGCGGCTTCACCACTTAGGGTCGAACCGGGCCCCTCAGGCCACCGCGCGGGGTCCTTGAGGTTCTCACACGCTCTCTCGTTCATTTTGTTCTGTCTGATGTACCCAATGTATCGTAGAATAGTATTTCACTTGATTAAATATAACTGACCCGCCTCGGTGGCGTAGTTGGCTAACGCGCCAGTCGTGTTGAGCTCGACTGCTGAGGACGGGGAGATCGAGGTATCTAATCTCGGTCGGGTGAACTGGGGGTGGTTTTTCCTAAATGGTTTTCCACTCCCCCTCCACGCAAATGCGGGTTCACTTCCTCTAAATTCAACCTTCCCAATGCCTAATCCATTAGTGTAATTAGTACTTAGGCGTATAACTCGAACGGGTAGTAAGACATGGTGCTAAAATTAAATTAAATTAAATTAAATATAACTCTTTGTACACTGCCTTGTAATTCACAAGCCCTCTCCTTCCACGCCCTACTCATATCCACCAGAGTAACCCCACATGCTCGGGGGTAGCCATCCAGAGTCACATAAGTCACTTAGACCCCCCAATTCCACGGTAGTCCGTAGTTAGAGTGGACACCATCGGGCCACCGATGAAAAGAGAGGGGGGCTAATGTTATTAATGTTGACCGATAAAAAGTTCTTATTTCATACAAGGCCCCTTGTATCAAAATCGTACTATAGAAACTATTTATATTTTTATGATGGGTGTGTAATATTAAACGTATGGTCCTAAGTTGACCTTATTTGTAAGTCGTATGCTGATACAATGTGTGTGTTTAGTAATACCATTGTGACAAACTTTAGTGGGGGGCACACAGACTAAACGTCAAGCTCCTCTGGTCTGGTTTGCCCACGGTGGGAAGGACGAGGCTAGAATACCATCTGGGTGTATTAAGTTTTTTCATAGATTGTTACCCACTCTCTATAAAAAATGCTGTTACACTTCCTCTCAATTATACCTTCTCATTCCTGTCTCATCAGCGAAACATTAATTTCATACAGCCCGGGTGGTTAGTAAGACACAATAAAAAATAATCTATAAAATCTATTGAAACGAGTATATGGATAATATTGATGATCGAAGGAATGTTATGTCTTTAAGATATGTTTAAGGTGCGGCCGAAGGGAGCGCCAGTATTTTTACAGTTTTTATAGAATTGCAATTTTTTTGCAAAAATAAATAAAATACTTTTCCAGTAGCAACATAGAGTTTAGTTTTCTGCACATGCTAATATTAACTGCAGATCTTGAATATCTGTCAAGGGTGTCCTGAAATTTTTTCAAAACGTTTAAATAAAGAGAAAAAGTTTTGACAAAATTCCAGGACAACCTTTAGTGATATTCCAGATCTGTTGATATTAGCATGTGCAGAAAACCAAATTTTATGTTGCTACTGTAGAAACATGTGATTTATTTTGGCAAAAAAAAATTATATAAAAACTGTAAAATTACTTGCGCTCCTTCGTCCGCACCTTAAGAATCAATCCTCCCTTAGAATGGAAATGTAGATTTCTTGCTATTTACCTCATCAGATAGGATCTTATGTTTTCAAAATGTAGTATAGTCCAGGGGAATAAATAGTGACCTGGGTAAGATAATCTCCAAACTAACCAAACAGAATTTTTATCGAAGTAGTGACTTTCTAGTTTCTACCTCTCTTCACATCCGTTTTACATTCTTCAGGCGAACAGTGGAAGAAGATATACTTCCCACGTGCCACCAAGGTTCAGCGGGACTGTATAACTTCAGAACATTTGAAGTTATTGGAACTCATTTGCCTGTTATAAAAGTGTGCTGATAGTGCCGAAAGCGTGATGATAGTGGTACAGGTAAATCATTGAGTTTGATATATATGTCCGTCTCATGAATATAATCTTACTTTTAGACTTTAAATGTACAATTCACCCCGTTTATCCTTAAAAATAGCAGTTTAGATTTAAAGGGCAAGATCATGGATTTTTTGACATTTGCTCTCAAATTAAGGGTTTACTGATGAGTGATTTTAATGAATTCAAAAATTTTCAAAAACGGCTTTAACTTTTTCTTATGAATTTCTAGAGTGTTTACCCTTATGGTATACTTGTATTTTGTGTATAAACTCGTTGAAAGGTAAGGTTGTTTACTGATGACTTTTGAGTGATTTTCAAAAATTAGAAATATTTTGAAAATGAAAACAATCTTTTAATGTATTTCTGGGGCGTGTGTAACATTACAATTAAAATTTTATACTTTTTTTGGGAGGGGGGAATAGTCTAAAGGTAGTTTACAAATGACAGGTTTTTAAAAATTTAAATGTTATTGAAAAAAATAGTTTTATCGAATTGGAATGGGTAGGTAATAGGTATCTATAAAGGTTTTTACATTATAAATGATTATACCTGTATGTATATGTATATATATATATATGTTTTGTTTTTTAAATTACAGTAGCCTACTGATGGCTCATTTTTATAAAATTTTATTTGATTTAGGATTTTGTTCAAAATTTGTATCGGGGGACTAATTTACATTATTGGTAATAATGTATGTTTATTTTTCTAAATTAAATAAATTTAAGGATAGTTTACTTATGAAAAATTAAATAAAATTAGAATTTTTTTTTAGATTCGCTTAGAACATTGGATTTATAATGGGTATACGTTTTTATTTTTACAAATTAAGAATAATTTGACACTAGTTTACAAATAGTTTATTTTTTTTAATTTGAGATTTGTCAAAAATATTTGAACCCTTTGGATTTAAATTTATATATTAAGAGAATTTATTGTGATTAACAAGATGATGTGTTTTTTGTATCATTAAAACTTATTTAAGGGTAATTTATTGAAAAATTACTTTGAAAATTTTGTTTCAAGCTATAATACATAATATGAGAACGTGTGTGCGATTGTGTCGTTCCATTATTTTAATAACATTTCTTTTTAACAAAACTGATGTGTGTTTTGACATTTTTAGTGCCGTGTTCGGTGTGCCGTGGGTTGAAAAAGTTGAAAAACGCTTCCTTATACCTTGTGACAACCGTTTTGTGTAGTTTATAGGAATTTCCTAATATAATATAATGTGCTTAGAAATTGCAAGTTAATTATAGGATTAATTTTTAAAACTAATGTTAATAGAGAAGGTAAGACTTGATTACTGATACAGTTTAAAATCAATCAGAGATATTTTTTTTTTAATCCACTCATTATTCCTGTTAATGTGACAAACTCTGTTTCCCAAAGTTGCCAACTCTCCGGGGGACACTGAATTGCCCCGTGGAATGTGTCACACGACCAACATGAATTTAGATTGTGTGTTTTGATTGCGTTCGGTTGCTTGTTTGTTTGTTTATTATTCTCTGTTTGGTTTGGCCTCACAAAGAGCGGCCAATGTATCGCTTTGAATTGCAAAGTGAAAAAAAAAACCACTTGAATTATTGCTGGTTAAAACGAATAATACTTAACTTCGGCAAATTGTACTGCAAGCTTTGTTCAAGAGCGGAATAACCGACTTCTTTGTTAATTTCTTCCACCAGAAGAAAGTATTGTAATCGTGAAAAAATGTAAATCTCGAGATTATGATGAATCTTTACGTCTTATGTGAACCCAAACTAAAAAAGTAGATTTTACAGTTATGTTTGTCTGTTTGTTCCTATTCACGGATCCAAAACTTTTGATGGATTTTATAGGGCTATTTTACTGGCAATTTATCTTTTAGAATTTCAAATTTTTCGAAGTTTATGAAATTATAGGAAGCACTTGAACTGAAAAGTGTCATTGTAGGGTCTATACTTTATCTAGGAGTGAATAGTCTTTAAAAGAGAGTTTGTTGATGAGTGGTTTTAAAAAAATTCTAAATATTTTGAAAATAGCTATAGGTATTTTGTTTGAAATTGATATCGGGTAGGTGTTTAGCATGAAAAATAAAACAATATAATTTTTTGGGGAAAATTCATTTAAAGGTAGATTACCAATGAGTAATGACTGATCATATTTTTTAACTATAGTAGGTATTGCTTAAACGAGTTGGTACTAAAGAGCTATCTGGTAGGTTTTTTACATTATAAATAATTTTTCTTAAAGAAAATTACTTAATGGTATTTCATTAATGATTGATTTTTTAAAATAATTTGAAATGTTTGAAAATAGAGTTAACGATTTTGTTTTAAAATTGGTGTTTGTGGACTATTTTACATGACAGATAAAACTTTATGCTGAGTTTTATCAACTAAATTAATTTAAGGGAAGTTTACTGATGAAAAAATGTAAAGAATTTGAAATATTTCAAAATTAACTTTTAAGATTTAGTTCAAAACTAAAGTGACCCAATGTGTGGTGTGTCAGTAATTAGTATGTAATAGTTTTTTGATTTACCTAAACATGGATACAAATGGTTATGGGTTGTCAAATATTGAGGGTATATTGTTAAATTTAGGCAAACCCCCAGACCCAGTGCTTCCAAAAATACGTCTGGGGGTGGTGATGTGGGTGGGTGTGGGGGTGTTTGAAGTCTAGCCCCTCTGGGTACCTCACACCCTAAGGTCAAATTCCTAGTCCCAATAGTTTCAGAGATACGTATGAGGTGCTAGGAAGGAGGGAGGTGGGGTTGGTGTTTTAGGTTAAATGGTATAAGTATTTTTATTGCTCTTATATGTTAACTTAAAGTCTGAGTTGTGCCCATGCAAAATTTAAGCTCAATCGGTGTAGGGGTTTTTCACTTATGGAGAGTCATCTCGGGGTTGTCGAGGGTGGCAGGGGGGTGGGGTGGGATGTATTCAAAAATTAGCGCCCGTGGGTAATCCCTACCCAAAGGGAAACTCCTTAGACCCAGTGGTTCAGGATATACGTCTGGGTGCGGAAGGGGGTGGGAAGAAAGTTGGTATTTTAGGTTAGGTGGTATAGTTAATTGTAATTAGCCTATATGTTAACCGAACGTATTAGTTATGTTCATGCGAAATTTCAGCTCAATCGGTTTGGTGCTAAAGTATATTTGTAGTACATGGCACAGTGACAATATGATTACGTCATAGTATAGTAGTAGATGGGTAGCTGAGATTTTTTATCTTCAATGACAGATAAGAATATATTTTCACTTTTAAAAATAAAAATATTTAAAACGTTGCTAACAAAAATTGAAATTTTGAAATTTGATTTTTTTTAATTGTCTAAAATGTGTTTAAAATATATATATATATATATTTATATATATGAAGAGTGTTTATTTTAGTTAGCAAGATGTTATGACCATCTTCTGTGGCCGCATGGTCTAGGGCATTACTCTCGCAGCAGACTAGACTGCAGATGATGGGAAGATTGAGGTTCAAATCTCGGTTGGGTGTACTGAGAGTGGTTTTTTCCAAATGGATTTTCCACTATTTCTCCACACAAATGCGGGTACACTTCCTTCCTAAACCCTAAAACTATTAGCGTAATTAGTACATAATCGTATAACCCGAACAGATAGTAGGACGCAGTGTTAAAAAACAAAAGCTATATTTGCTGCAACATTATCATATTGGCGAGTAAGTCGTGAAAAGTTGAATCACTCACATTGATCTAGCTAGTAAAACTAAACCCTCTCCGGTGGCTGAATGATTTAAGCCGTCATTCTCGCAATAGACTGGATTGCCGATGATAGGGAGATCGGGGCTTGAATCCCGGTTGGGTGTAGTGAGGGTGGTTTTGAACAAAGGTTAAGAAAATATTTCTGGCACTTTTAACATTTTGAAATTTGAAACCATTTTCAAATATACTTTGTAAATTTATAAAAAAAAAATTGACGTCTCAGATTTTACCTAAAAATGTTATGTATTCACGAGACACGTGCATTTTAAATGTTTTACTTATTTTGTCACACGATCTACATTTTATCTAATAGTCATTATTATAAATATAATCAATAATCAAATAGCCAAAGATATTATTTATGCTTTTAGTGAGGATTACTCCATATAGATATCATATTCTGAAAATTGAGAAATGGCACCTGGGCACGGAAATCGAACCCAGGACCTTTGGCTTAGTACGCAAATTCTCTAGCCACTGAGCTATCCAGGAATCATCCCGTTTCCACGGTCATTATCTGATAGCTGGTGATATTAATTATTAAAAAATCGTACATTTGTAGCCGATGATTTCCGCACGTCCATCACAGACTTTGCCTTAAAATATGAGTGAAAAATGACCCTGGGCACGGGACAATTCCTGGATAGCTCAGTAGTTAGAGCATTGGAGTACTAAGCCAAAGGTCCCGGGTTCGATTCCCGTGTCCAGGTGTCAGTTTTTCAATTTTCATAAATATAATCACCTGTCTAGTAATTAGACTACATATTAATCATGAATACATCATCGATATTAGGCTGATTTCACAGAATATTCATATAAAAATTTAAACTTACACAAAAAAATAAACTTAATATATTTGTTGATGTTATTGGACACCGCTGATGGTGAGGTTGGGGATCTTATCCCGGTTAGAAAAACGTGAGATGGTTTTATACATTTTATATTTGTGTTTGGTGATCCCATCCTCTTTCCACGCTTATGTGGATGTTTTTCCACTGATACACTATCTTCACTCCTTAGGAAGAAGGAGGATTCAAATATTAAATGACTTGAAGGAAAGAAGAAAATTCTGGTATCTGAAGGAGGAGGCAGAGGAGGACAGGGTGCATTGGTGGTCTTAGTTCACTGACAAATGGAATGGACCTGTCTTAAGAAAGAACATCTAATAATAATAATACCTATCGTATTAAGGGTGATTTGCAATAAAGAGGCCTATTTTGCAGTGTCAATGGAACCTTATTTTAGTAAAGGGGGCCACTTAGCAAAAATAGCGTATTTTGAGGGGCTTGACGCACCAAGTCAAAGAGTGGTCAACCCCCATTACCTGCACTGCTGCCCACTAGCAGATATTTGAAAATTGTATGCCCCTAAAAGAAATTTATAGTGATCCTCCCCTAGAACATTTTAGAAATTTGGATGCACCACGTAGTTTACTGAAATTTTTACATTCTTAGAGATTATTTTGAATGGTCTTCCTCCGACAAATTTTGAAAGTTAGCTGCCCTTAGAATCTGTTTAAGTGTTCCTCACCAGAAAAATGTTTAAAATCATATTTCTCTAAAAGCTAACTAGAGTATAGTTTTCCTGCAATTTTTTGAAAACCAAACCCTTCTAAAATATATTTTATTGCGCCTTTCTTGACCAAATTTTGAAAATTGAAAGACTATAGGCCTATAATCTATTTGAAGTTTGATTCAAGGCCATCTTTCATCTTCATTCTAGAAAATATCAGAAGTGAGTGAAATAAATATAGATGGGGAGGAGCAGATTTATTCCTAAGGGAGAGGGAATTATTTACAGGGGGAGTAGTCCCCCAGGTCCCCCCCTGCTAGTATGGTTTTAGTGCCCTAGGGTTGAAATCTCCTTGTTAAGAACTTCTGGTTATCCGCTTAAAGATGGCAGCTGCTCAAAGGGCTTTTTGTTTAGGAGCTCATCAAAAGTTATTTGAATTTAAAATTCTAAGCAGTTTTCTTACATCTTTTGCAAGATTGATATCATAAACATCATTAACAACGGTAATTCTCTATGAATGTAATATACTATTGAATATGGTATTTAATTTGTTTTCCAACAAAACTGAATGCCATAAGAAATCTGCGGTGTAACTGAAATACCGCCAGTCCTTACAAACTTTTTTCTAGCACCACGTCTTACTACCCGTTCGGAGTATATGCCTATGTACTAATTACACTAATGTGTTAGGGATTATGAAGGTTTAATTTAAAGGAAGTGCACCCGCGTTTGCATGGAAGGAGGGTGGAAAATAAATTAGGCAACCCACCATCAATGCACCCGACCGTGATCAAATCTCGATCTATCCATCTTCGGCAGTCTAGTCTAACACGAGAGTAGTGTATTAGACCATACGGCCACCAAAGCAGGTGCCTTACAAACTAAAGTGTGGTGGAAATATTATCGATTGACCAACTTCACCAATATCGATATATTCCTATTCAAACTAATACTATTTTACTCGATATTATTGCTATAGTAGTTTTACTCAAACTAGGTACTCCACGCCGCTCTCGAAATAAACATAACGTATATATTGTACTATAATAATGTTAAAGCCACACTCCGAAAGCCTGTAAAAAGTTTATGTTACTTCGTTCAAAAGTGATCTACACACATAACTAAGACCTATATTATAAAGTTGTGATTGCATTTACAAAAATTCGGGGTTATGATCTCGGCTGAGTGTACTCATGATGTTTTCCTTAATAAGAAGGTTTTTATAGTAATAATAATAAAATCTTCTTTGCTTGGGAGTAGTTAAGGCCAGCGCCTTTTCTCACGATGAACCTCTTAATAAAACATGTTCATACTCATACTTACGTGATATTAATATTATAATTAAAAACTAGTTTATATTATATGTATAAGAATAGTAATAGCATATCAACCACATAGCTCTTCACATAATTGCATAAATGCATAGATATATTAAAATAAAATAAATGGAAAAGCAGAATTAAATAAAGGGGAGGGAAAAAAAACTAAAATACACAATCATACCACACATATTCACAAGCCATAAATTATATGCATAAATATTGTATTTAATATGAATTTTTAAATATTATATAGACAACAAATAATTTAAAATAAAACAACACTAACAATAATATTTTGTAAATATATAAATTAAATAATTAATTACATACTGAATCACGCCGTTCCCGTTTAGCTAGGCAAGAAACTGTGCATATAGCTGAGAGAAAAAACTCCTTACTTAGTTCATCCTCACTAACTTTCTCCACACTTCCTATCCTTGTATTCTCCCCTCGCCTTAACAACATCCATACACAGATCCATACACTATTTTATTAAAAAAACTTAATGTTTCTCTTTTTCACACATTTTTCTACAAAATGTAGACACGTCTTACGTGACCTACCCCTTCATTTTGATCCACACACTCTACCTTCATATATTTGCTCACTTTCCTCTGATCGCAGACGTTTAGCAAGCTTATGTTAAAATGCTAAAATTGTGTGTCTTGCTACGAGATAAGTATACAATTCTAAGTATATGAAGGAAATAATATCATAAAAATTTTCTTGCATAAAAAAACACAAAAAATAATTATAATCTGTTAAGATATCTTGTTTAACTTTTAAATACTGATACATATGCCTACTGCTGTCGATACTTCTCTACCGGTACCAAATTCCTAACCTTGACCCCTTCTATGCAACTTGTGCCCTTCTTGTCCTAAGACCCGGCTGGCCGCGCTATCAGGACAGAACTCCCCTCCTATCTATGTTGTTGTAGTTGTTGGCAATTACACTCATATCCCGTCACACCGACTGCCATCAACTTTGGGTGTGTATCTGTGCACTCCACACTTTGTGAGTGCGTGGGCATCAAACACACGCCACTCACAAACAATGTCGTGTCTGGCGTCTGCTACATCCCAACTAGACCACAGCGCTGTTGTCTCTTCAGCCGTGTTGGGTGTGGTCGGCGGAATATAGACCTCTCTCCTGCCAGCGCGTTCATCTAAACAGGAAGTTCTTTAAACGCACGTTGGTATTCTGTGTTGTAAATAGGCGTTTAGTCAACCCCCTCTCCTAGGATCACAAATAAATTTAAGTGAAAAGCTTTAAAACATCTTAAATTAAAATGTTATTTTGCAGAACTCATAAATAATGTGGTTTTTTTAAGCATCGTGTCTTCTCTTTCGGGTTACACGCTTATGTACTAATTACGCTAATGGTTTCAGTGATCAGGAAGATTATATGTATATGGAGTGTACCCGCATTTGCGTAGAGGGTGAGTGGAACGCAATTTTGAAAAAACCGCCCTTAGTATACCTGATCAAGATTCAAATCTCAATTTCCCCGTCATCAGCAGTCTAGTCTACTGCGAGGATAGCGCCTTAGACCATGCAGCCACTGAAGCGAATCGTGTAGACCTACTAAAAATTCGAATTTGTTAGGCATAAGAAAGGTTGAAATTAGAGGAAGTGTAGCCGTATTTGCGTAGGGGAGTTTGGGAAACCATTTAGTAAAAACCAGCCTCAGTGGATCCGACCCCGATTTTAGCCCCGATATCCCCGATATCAGCAGTCTGGTATTTTGCGAGATTGACGCATTGGGACATGTGGCAACCGAAGCGCCTTTTATCTAATTACATCTTGACAAAGTCATCTCTTGAGGCTTATAAAATAATATTAATTTGTGCTAGGTTACATTTAAATAATAATTAAAATCAATTAAATTAAATAGTAAGCATACAGTAAAGAGGATTTGGTCTTATGTTTTGTACTGATGAATTATTTATATTTATTATTCAACGCTCAGCAAACCGACTCCTTAGCTCAGTCGGTAGTGTGTATATCTACTAAGCTAAGGGTCCCGGATACGATTCCCAGCATGGCCGAAACTTGTATCATTGGTTAAATCTGTGTTTACCATTTCACATAGACAAATAAACGGCCTGGGGACTATATGTTGTGTCTTTACTAGTATTAGGGTAGGTTATAAGGCATATGAAGCTACGACAGGCCTAGCAAGCCGGTAGGGGAAAAATATATGACTAGAATAAAATATTGACCCAGGCCACAGGCTGGAAGCTGTAATGGATGTAAATTCTTTGTTCGGCATGATTACAACGAACACAATTTTAATAATCATTCGTCTAAGTAAAAACTAATGGTTTTCCTAGGTTATCCGAATATATAAAGTTTGTAAATTATAAAACCAATTAATAATATTAAATTTAATTGCATGTTTGTATTTTTATAAATAAATCCTTATATATAATTTGATAAGCCAGTTTCCGGTAATATAAACTACGAGGAAGTGACTGAACAGATTTTGACAAACGAACACTCATTTTAACGGTTAGGAGTCGAGTATGTCGGGAAAAATAGTAGTTTTTAAAAAAAAAACTGATTTTCACAGAGAATTTTCAGTTTTTCATTCTTTGTTTAGTCACCATGGAAACATTTATTTGCTGCATGGCAGTAAATCTCTAAATAAAATTCTCCTTGGATAAAAACTTATAGCTCAATCTTAACTTGTTGGGCTGAACACTTCACAATTTTCTCTTTGGATGAATATTTCTCTTTGGATGCTGGTCATAACGCATCTAAATTGAAATTCCTGAACTAGGGAAACATTTATTTTTTATTGGAATGTTGTTATTGTTAATTCGCATTTATATCAATAATATTGAGCATTATTAAAAAAAATTAAAAGGTTAAGTTGTTAAGTTCGTGAGAATATTGTCTACGTTTTGTTTCGTGCATGATGAAATGATGTTTAAATATATTTTATTATGTATTATAAGCTCACAAACGATAAAATGATCTTGAATATTGTTAAAAAAAAATAGCCATTACAAATATCTAAGTATGAGTTCTTGTGTTAATTTTTTTCAAATAATGGGTTTTGATGTTAATTTTAGCAAATAGTAACACAATACAAATACATAAGTTAAGCTATGTTTTAATTTTACCGCTTAATTTTGAGGAGATAATATTTAAAAGTAATGTTTTGTGTACCCCATATATCTTTTCACATTCTTACAAATACAATAGGTTCAGTTATGTTTCCACTTTCCATGTTGATACTTAATTTTGAGGGAATGATATTTCAAAGTACCGTAATGTTTGAATACCACATCTATATTTTCGCATTTTCTCTCTCCATCAAACTCTCTCACGCTCTCACACACACTCTCCCATCATACACACACACACACACACACATACACTCACTCTATAAAACTCTCTCTCTCTAATATATTATTTTCTCATTCTCTCTCACACACTTTATACCTCCTTCTCACGCATTTTCTATCCTCACATAAATTATTTATCACACAATCTCTCTCACATTATCTTTATTATACTCTCTCTCTCTCTTAAGCTCTCTCTCTCAAACGCTCTCTCGCTTGAACGTTCTATCTCTTGAACGCTCTCTCACAAACGATCTCGCTCTCAAACTCCCTCTATCTCAAACTCTCTCTCTCAATCTCATTCTCTTTATCTCACTTTCTATCTCAAATTCACTCTCTCTCGCAATTTAGTTTCTCTCTCTAAACTAATCTCTCCCTCTCTAATTTTCTCTCTCAAATTCTTTCTCGCACACTTTATTACGCATTCTCCCTTATATATTCTCTTTCTCTCTCTCACTCTCTCTCACTTTTGTTCACACACTCTTTCTCTCTCACACACACACTTTCTCCTCCTACACACACCCTCTTTTTCTCTTCTCCCATTATTTCTCTCTCTAACACATAGACATACTCTCACTATAACTCTCTCACACTCACTCGATCTCTCGCAATTGCTCATTCTCAGTCTCTTACACTCACTTTCTCACACTCACACTCTCATTTTCACACTCACCCACACACTTAAACAATCACGCACTCCAACACTTACAATATCATTTTCACTATCATATTTTATCACTCTCTCTAGCATATATCTTAATATATATTATTTGATAAGCCCGTTTCCAGTAATATAAATTACGAGGAAATGACTGAACAGATTTTGACAAAAGAACACTCATTTGAAAGATTAGGAAATCAGGATGCTGGTAAAAATAGTGGCCTAAAACTATAACCCAAATTCCTGGAGAATTTTCTATCTTTTACCTCTATGTGGACGGTGGTTCATCTGTACAATCATTCTTTGTTTACATCACCATGGAAACCATGATTTGTGTATAGCTACATATTGGTAAATAAGATATTTGTGATTGTTTAAAATTAATACCAACTCAATTGTTACTTGAGTGGTTTGGTGCAACAAATAGATAAAGATCTGAGAAAGGGGTAATTTTAAAGTTCTCATCGGGGGGTGAAGGGAGAAAATATACGTTTAAATTCAAATTAGACACCAAAAATTAAATGAGTAAAGTTGGTAGCCTTTGACGAGTAAACTTTTAACTAAAAGAAAGTGAAGGCTTATTATATAGATCCTTTCCCAATAAAAAAGTTTAAAATACGTTTTAGTACAATAATCTGCAGCCATCGCTTCAACGACCCCCTAGTATGTTCTATATTTATATTTATCATTTGATCCAAAACTGCTCAATAACTAGAGTATAAAAAAAACTCAACCATTACTGCTCCCGTCCTATGAAAAGGAGTTGCGAATAAAAAAATAAATTAAGAACCTGTGCTCTTGCATGTCTTATCAACAGCTTCCTTTTTATATACCCTTCTTTCTTTTCTTGAGGTCATCTGTCAGTTGCATTCATCGTATTCCTAGTCCCTTTCACCCTTCCACTTTACCTTTTATAACAATCCTGTATATAGAAGTATAGATCAAAGGAAAGTAAAGTGTGGTGCAACCAACTTCAGTGGCCGAATGGTCTAAGGCGTCATTTTCATGTTAGACCAGCCCGCTTATGACGGGGAGATCGAGGCTCGAATCCCGGTGAGATCGAGGCTCGAACCCCGGTGAGATCGAGGCTCGAATCCCGGTTGTGATACTGAGGGTCATTTTTCCTAAATTGTTTCTCACCCACCTTCTAAGCAAATGCTGGTAGACTACCTATGAAATAGTTCCTTCCTCATCCCTACCTCATTAGAGTAATTATCGTGTATGCGTATAACCTGAACAGGTGGTAAGACGCGAGGATAAAAAATAAATAAAGATGGGATGGATAAAAATATATAATTAAAATTATACAGACATACTGTTATGTTTTAAGTACGTAACAAGATAAATTTAAAACTTCCATCGCTTACCTAGCATATAAACCCATCACTTTGGTACAAATGAATACAAATGAATGAATACGAGAATGCAGGCTGGTTGTGAACACCAGTCCCCCTCCCTCTTCAGCTCAACCCCCCTTGAACCTGTCGTAGAGTAAACATACGTCAATGTTTGTGATGCGTGCCCGTCCATTTATCAGCCCTTAAGGCCCGATGTTGTTTTTCCCTCAAGACTTCTTTACCTTAGACTCGCATGAGGGTTACCTCCAAAGAGAGAGCTTACCTGCTGCACACGAATGCGTGTGTTTGGATTTTCACCTCTTTTTATTCTTCTTTCGCATGGACACTTCTGTTTGATTGTCCCTTCTTCCATCTTTCACTTTATACATAAACACACCTAACCATTATTATTGTAGGGCTCTGAAAATAATGTTACGTGTGAAGTTGAGCCACGCTCAATTTAGCGTACAGTCGCTTACAAACAGGATATGGTATGCCCACGTTTGTAAGAATGTGTACCCTTCGTCCACCTTGTAAGGTGGCAAGCTTACATTCCATTATTTCTCTATTCTTCTTTCGTAATTCTTCAAGGTAAGATATCTAGAACTTTGCTAGCAATGTATTATCTTGTTGGTCATTTGGTCCACGCTTAACTGGGACCGTCTTGATGTTTGTCTTCCAGTTGGTCATTTCGTGTCGACCAGTTGGATGTCTATAACTTTGTCCTTTTTATTTAATAGCTTGTCGACCAGCTGGTCTAGGTCATGTAAGCCATTTAACCCATCTAGCCTTCCAAATATTTGTTTATATTTTGTCGACCAATTGGCTCTGTGTAACATGGTTCCGGTGTCGACCACTTTGTCCTCACGTGTCTATCAGTTTGTTGTCGATCAGTTTTGCTGCACCCGAATTATGAAAGGTGAGCTTGGTACCTTCAAGGCCGTAGCAAGGGTGCATTTTGAGGATTTAAATCCCCCCCCCACGACCTAAATCTTCGGAAGAAAATATATATGGCTTTATTTATGGTTCAAACAATATCAAAATCAAGGATCAGGATCAGAGATAGTAATGCAAACCATTATTGACTAGATCTAATTTTCATAAGAAAAGTTAGGTATGTAGAAAATACAAACAGAGCTTACTCTATGGCATTATGAGCTTGAAAGTTCATTGTTGCACTTACAAACGTCCGCCATCCAGCCCTATCTTGAGCTAGTTCTATCCAGTACACCTCATTACATCTTATCTTTACCATGAGCTAGTTCTATCTAGTCCACCTCATTACACCCTATCCCTATCTTGAGCTAGTTATACCCAGTCCACCTCATTACACCCTATCTCTATCTTGAGCTAGTTATACCCAGTCCACCTCATTACACCCTATCCCTATCCTAAGCTAGTTCTATCCAGTCCCTCTCATTACACCCTATCCCTATCTTGAGCTAGTTCTATCCAGTCCACCTCATACACCCTATCCCTATCTTGAGCTAGTTCTATCCAGTCCACCTCATACACCCTATCCCTATCTTGAGCTAGTTCGATCCAGTCAACCTCATTACACCCTATCCCTATCTTGAGCTAGTTCTATCCAGTCCACCTCATACACCCTATCCCTATCTCGAGCTAGTTCTATCCAGTCCACCTCATACACCCTATCCCTATCTTGAGCTAGTTCGATCCAGTCAACCTCATTACACCCTACCTCTATCTTAAGCTAGTTCTATTGAGTCCACCTCATTACATCCTCTATTTATATTGAGTTAGTTATATCCAGTCCACCTCATTACACCCTATCCCTAACTTGAGCTAGTTATATCCAGTCCACCTCATTACACCCCATCCTTACCATGATCTAGTTCTATCCAGTCCACCTCATTACACCCTATCCTTACCATGAGCTAGTTCTATCCAGTCCACCTCATTACACCCTATCCCTATCTTGTGCTAGCTATATACAGCCCCCTCATTAAATAATATTCCTAACTTGTTCTAGATATATACAGTCCCCCTCATTAAACTGTATCCTTATCTTGTTCTAGTTCTATACAGTCCCCCTCATTAAACCATATTCCTATCTTGTTATAGCTCTAAACAGTCCCCCTCATTAAACCATATTCCTATCTTGTTATAGCTCTAAACAGTCCCCCTCATTACACCCTATCCTTATCGTGAGATAGTTCCATCCAGTCCAACTCATTACACCCTATCTTTACCATGAGCTAGTTTTATCCAGTCCCCCTCATTATTCCCTATGTATATCAGGTCCATTCTAATGTTATCCTCATATCTGCATTCAGGTCTTCCCAATGGCCTCTTCTCATGAGTTTTTCCAGTCAATGGATACTGATAATAACTTTAAAATTGATAGAGGTAGACCGCATAGCCTGAGTTATGAAAACGTGATATAAGATCTAGTAGCTTGTATAGATAACAGATAAACCTCTTCCTATTAAATTGAACTATACACACACTTTGCTGGTGTAATTCTAAAGTTCGGTGTCCGTGAAAAACTACTGAACTGAAATTTAAGTGCCTAATGTAGTTATTACGCATGCATGACGTTGGGGATTCTACTAATCTCAGTCGTGGTCATTACGTAGCTCTATACAAACAGTACAACACTTTGTTGTCAAGTAGATACTTGTAGCGTTCGGACACTTCTCTATCGTCCAAAAACTCCACGGTATTTAAAAAATTAAGGGGTAGGTCATGCAAGACATGGCTAAATGTTGTAGACGAACGTGTGAAAAAGAGAAACATAAAGTCTTGAGAATAAAAGAGCATGTATGACTCGGTGTATAGATGATGTTTGAAGCTAAGGAAGGATGCAAGGATAGGTAAGTGTGAATAAAGTTAGTGAGGATGGATTAAGTAAGGAGTTGTTTTTTATTGAGCTATATACACAGTTTATTGCTTAACCCGTAAGGAAACGGCGTGATTAGGTATATATGTATTGGTTATTTCATTATGTTTCCCACCAAAATGCAAGAAGGTATCGATCGACATGTCTCTATAGTATTAAAAACCTTTCATTCTAAATTTTATAAATTGTAAACAAAAATCATGAAAAAGTTAATTTATCTTATTTCCAACGCCAAAGTTGTAAGATTTAAAGAAAATAGCTAGTAAAACTTATATCTAGCCTTTCTCAAACAAATATTTATGTTTTATTGGAATCATAATCCGCATAGGTCGTCGCCTGGGCTGACGCGGCGCTCTCATGTTGGACTTAATTGTGTGTGATTGAGGTTCGAATCCCGGTTGGGTGTACTTAGTCTGTTTGGGTTTTTTTCTAATTGGTTCCGTATCCTTTTTTACACGCAAATGTGGATATATTTCATTTAAACTCTACATCATACACGATTCATCCCTAACCCATTAGTGTAAATACGCGGGTAACCCAAACTGTACCAAGACGCGGTGCACAAAAATAAACCTTACTTTGTAAGCTTACAACTATAAAAAAAAAAAGTACAAAAGTGAAAATTACTTTATTTATATGAATTAAATAGCTAATTACAGTTGTAATCATACAATTGGCAGCAAAAAGTCCATTAACAAGTCAAAGGTGGCTGCGTTATCTGATAGCTCGCGATCTTAAATAATTACACATTTGTAGCCGACGGTTTCCGCACGTCTATCACAGACTCTGCCTTAAAATAGGAGTGGAGAATGGCCCTGAGCATGAGACGATTCCTGGATATCTCAGTGGCTGAAGCATTGGTGTACTAAGCCTGAGGAACCGGGTTCTACTCCCGTGTCAAGGTGTCATTTTTCAATATAAAGCTTATTTATATTTATTATTTATGTTGTCAACATCCCTTTTTATCAACTAATACAAAGCCTACAGCGATGAATAAGGTATCAGTGGATAGGATATTTTACCGACTTCTGACATAGTATACTCAGTTTACATTAAAACACATTGTTTGTTTAAAATTTAAGTTAAAAGAAAAATCTAACAATATTTTTTTATCAATTACCGAAAATAAACTCTCTTTGCTATTTTGTGTTTACACTTCATTGAGTATTTAATTTCAACAACCCAACAAAAGACTAACTCTTTTTTTTAGGGGGCAGGGGGGAGGGGAAGGTCGAAATTGCGAAAGTTTCACAAGAGCTTACTGGTATTTATTAAATAATTAACTGTTCAGATTTGTTGTTGGTACAACCTTCCTTTTCTGTATGACTTGTGTCTACCGAGAAAATAGATAGAGTATAGTATAGATATATTATATTTAATATTTTGTATTTCAAATGTGTGTATTATATGTGATAAATTCATTACTATAACGAAGCATCCTAGAATCGTGAGGACCACTTGGTAGCCTGCCGTGAGCCACACTTTGAGAAACACTGGTCTAGATGATATTAGAACACAGTGTACACCGGCCTGACAAGTGACTGTGATGATGCAGTGTTAGTTGCGTCAACACGGGGCCGGCAGGGCAGCTAATGCGTGAGCACGTCCAGTGGCGTAACCCGGGATTCTGAAGGAGGGAGATCGGACAAAGCTTTGGGGGTGAGGGGAGTTTATCTCAAAGTATGAAAGGGGGGAGGTAAAAAGAGTCAGAGGAAACAGCTCATAAATGATATTCCATAAATCAGGCAAATTTGATCATATTATTTTAGTATTTTTAGCACGACCTGTGAAAGTAGCACCCCCAACATAAATATCTTGTATTCGATTTTAATGATATCTGTACTGCATTAAGGATAAAGTAAAAAAAACATGCATCGTATAGCATATAATGACAACAATTTGTGATTGTTTTTAATGCAACTGTGCCTGCATTTATATACAAGCAAATTTTCTCCAAAAAACTATCAAACAAATTTAACTCAATGATAATGTTTAGTTGCAGGATGCTATGGTCTTGGTTTATAAAATACATAATATTGATAGACAAACATAAAAAAAATCTCTTCATGTTATTTCTTCCGATACAGTATTAATAATTTAAAAAAAAATCTATTCAAAAATGTTAAATTACAGCTACGAGTTGCATATGTTTTTGTAAAGAAGCTACTAATTTTTAAATGTCAGCCCACTGCGCGGTAGATATTGTGCAATGCTCACGAAAGACAGATAAACTAAATCTTCATTTTATTAATATAGATAAATGTTCATAGCAACACATATATGGCCTAAACAAATGTTTCTCAATTTTTTTACAAGGATGGCACTCTTTCATATATTACCTCTATTTTGCGCCCCCCTGGTATAATCGTCCTCATGTCCAGGTGGTGCAAGTTAAGGAAACCCCTATTAGGGAATGTAGTTAAATTAAAAATACTCTTTTGTGGTTAAACATGTGTTGTAAAAACACTTAATTATTGATATTAACTAAAATTAGAATATACTTTGGGGTTATATTGGAAGGCTCGATTATATATATACGCGTGTCTGGACTACATCACTCGCAGCCCAGTATAGGAAAGATTAGCCAGTACTAATGTACAGTTGCCCAGGGGACGCCTGAACGTACTGATAGTACATTATTTCCGTGGAGGTTCTTTTCATGTCGTGATAAGATGAGATGATGGTGATAGTGAGTATAATGGTGTGGAACCAGTAGAAACCGGCTCACTCGAATTGAGCAACTTGATATAGCACCACACTCGAATTGAGCAACTTGATATAGCACCACACTCGAATTGAGCAACTTGATATAGCACCACACTCGAACTGAGCAACTTGATATAGCACCACACTCGAATTGAGCAACTTGATATAGCACCACACTCGAATTGAGCAACTTGATATAGCACCACACTCGAACTGAGCAACCTTTTCTTCTTTCGTTATTGCATTACTTTTCTTTTTTATGCAATTTGTAATGTATATTTTTCCATGATCTTAGTTAAAAAAATTTCAAGCATAAGTACAACTATTTAAAATTAAAAAATCACATAAAACTAATATGGGAAATTAAACATTTTAAACTCAAATAAGGAACCTAAAATAACAAAACGCTCCATAAATGTAAATTGTTGGCTGATACACACTTAACCAAATGCAATCTGCTGATCTCACCATTTTGAAATAGATTTATTTTATTCTGAATAAACTCTTGCATTTTCTTGGTCTTCTAGTCCGTTTTGAAAGAAGTACACCTTGAGACCCCTATTTAGCCTTAAGTGTCCGTTTGTCTCCTTTTAAGGTTTTTTACAAACATGAAAATATTAGGGTGCGAGGAATCACATGGCGTGTTAAATTTAGAGTGGAAACTCACACACGCGTTCGTGGTTCTCCACAAGTCCATAGATTTTTCCGCCCAGATGGAAGGGGGGAATGGAGGTTCCTCATCTTCATCTATATAATTCTCCGTGAGGTAGTCCGCGAATTTCGTTAGTCGTTTATCAGACGGTTGCACGCTCATGAGGTCAGAAAAGGCTTCACCAACGTCTTCAGGGTCAAGATAAGTCAGACCAAAACAACAATGGAGCCACTTTCCCTCTTCTGACTTTTCATCTTTATACGTTGTTGACAAGCCTAGCTGCTGAATCTTCCTCCACCAGCAAAAAATAAATATAAAAGTTTCAAATAATATCAAAGAGTCTATTCTATGCTAAGGCAGATATATGATTGATTAATATAATTATGATTGCTATCGCGCTTCCAATTTTCTTGAGAAATAGACAGATAGACTTTTTGAAAGTTGATCATAATTATCAGCTTAGCCAGAGCTGCGTATAGAAAAACAAACATAAATGGTATCAAGTTACCGGTTCAAAATGTACTTACCGGGCCAGGGCGAGATGAAAACGACAACCAATAACTTCACTCCCGGAAATGCTGCACGTGGATCACTCGCTCAAAATTTACCACAACTGCTTTTGGTTCGAAACTCACATGCATCTTGTTACATTCTTCTTTGATCATGTTAAATATGTTAAAATATGACTGTTTCTTCTTGGCTCGTAACAGACACAAGACCAGTGGAATATACAACCCTTCAGAATATCCATGAATGGTAAATAATTGTAAGAAGTACTTCGGTGCGCACTCGAAAGTACCATCCATTAAAATGATGTCTCACTCGCACAAGAATTTTAGATTTGAATTTCAAGAAAATATCCCCACACCCTTTTCTCTCTCATTCCTGATTAAAAAACTCTTCATCTTTCGTTATTTTCACTGTTATTGTATTAAGTTCTTCATGGACTTCATATGCAGATTTTGGAAGCTTAGGTAAACTTTGTAATCTTGCATGTGTGATATTATTTCTAATACATGCAATGTCCTTTCTTGTTGACGAGCTAACAACTTGAGGCTGCCGCTCAGTTTCCTTGTGAATTAGTTTTGTTGGTCTTTCGTCTAAGTCTCCCTCGGCTTTTCTTTTTATCGCGTTGGAGATAGATTTGCGACAAAGAACTTCGTCAGTCATAGATTAATGTGTATGAAGTCCTTCTATCAGAGAAAATGTTGTGAAGTCCCCTATCGTGAAAAGTTTAGCATTGCAATTATTTTTTGTACATCTCCAACACTGGTCTTCAGTAGTTTTCATAAACCGATATGACTTGTATTGGAAGTTTTTGTGAATAAGAATTTTGTTTACTTCTTTCACTGAACAAAGTCCGGATTGCACCACTTTCTTCCATCACAAAAAAAAAATTATACTTCAATATAAACAAAAATAATAACATTAGTGATACTGTACAAACTGATAAAGAATGAAATAGGCTAAACTAAAATCACAAAATAAAATATCACAGATAGGTACCAGATTCAAAATAAGCACAAATAACAAATGAACTCTAGGATTGTCAGATGGGGCAGGTAGAAGTTGCTCAGTTCGAGTGCATCCGTAGAAACACTTAAACCTAACTTAAGCCTAATTAATCTAACCAAACCCTGGTGACTGTTGAGGTAATTCCCCTTTCGGGAACAATACCCATGGTACCAGCCGGGAATTGAATCCGGAACCTCGTAAACAGATTTTCTGATCACTAAACGATGAGGCCGGTTAGTTTTATGAATGTAAAGATAAGACTAAATGTATTAAATACTTAAATTAACTGCGATTTTTGTGTGTAAATATATTATATTAATAAAAACAAGATAATTATTTCAATCCAAACAAGTTGAGTGTGTTTTAATTCATGACTTCATACTTACACAATGTCGAATTACAATAAATCGTCCGTTCACGGTAATCTTAGCCTTTTATTACTTTTGAAATGTTATAATTTTTTTAAATGTCTGTTTATAGGTCTTGTGAGTATATTTTGTTACTTTGTCAAGGAATATTAATGTATATCAATTGTCTACGTTCCAAAACATATTTAAAAATGTATTGAATACAGAAAGGTTTTAACTAAATTTGCAAATGTCCGTAAAAGTAAAAGTTACCGTGAACGGACTATACTTGCATATAAAGGTTATTCTTATAAGACTTTGTAAGGGTGGCTTTATTTTTTGTTCAAAACCTCAACCAAGCAAAGCATAACCAGGACTTGGGCTACACTTAAAGGGCCCTCTACGGGGAATTAATCTGTGGACACAAGTATGGCCCAAATTTCATTATAGCTTAGAGTAAATTAAAATTAACTTATTTTATGCATGTAAATATCATCCAAACAAATCTATAATTAAGGATTAAACTTCTACTGTCTTCTCTAAACAAATGCAAATTAAAACACACTATAAAACAGAAGTAAATGAAAAGGAAAATAAATTTGTACTGATGAAGCGCCACAATGTACGTAATTAAATGACTATTTCCTTGCGTAATTTTGTAGCTGACAGCTATCTGGAGTTGTCTGAATGTATTTATGCTAACTGCCGCTGCAGAAGACAACACAGGTTACAGCTCGCAGTTATATCTAATGACGGGTATAAGACTGTGATCTCAGCCACGGAGTTTGGAGGGAGTTCCTTGGAGGGTATGAGGAGGAGGTAAGGGGAACGAACTTACTCCCATCTCATTAACACAAAGCCGTAGTCAAATCTAGGCATAAAGATATTGAGAGGTCGCAAATAAATATAGCTAAAAATGTATTTCCTTCTTAAAATGCCGGATTTGGCTCTCAGGTTACGTAAACTATCCAACGAAAGGAAATAAGATGAGAAGGGTGAATATAGTAAAATGCATAAAACATCGTCTGTAAATAGTGTGATAACCCACTTTTGGCCAAATTAAAATGAACAAGTGGACGAGATCAATCTCCAGATTGCCATGTGACATCACAAGTAGTATTGACCGGAAGTCCCTGTCGGGCATCACTTGTAACACCACGTGTCATTCTCACCGGAAGTCCTTGTCCGGGTACACTCAGTACCAGTGGTACCACTGGTACGTACTGCACCTCCACGACATTACAGGCCTATTACGTTTGTGGTATCCTAATAATGAGTCATTTTATACTAAATATCATATTACTATATATGGATTTGTTTATTGAACCTTTTCCTATATTATCATCTTAAAAATTAAAGCTAAGCCTAAACCCGGATTTAAAGGGAGGTCCGGGTTACAGGGGCTTAACACCCCAAGGCCTCTACAAATGGTTGAACTTTAAAAAAATTGACTCTATAAGTCTTTTTAAGACCTTGGAAAAATTATAGCGCAATATATCAATTCTTATTTATTTCTGATAAAATGTTACTTACTGATCGCACGTACGGCAAACAAACATTTCAGAGCATGTTTTTCGAAATACAAACAACACCCCTAGATCGCAGCGAATATAGTAGCTACATATGTAACTATAAATATATTTTATTGTGATAGTAATATTTTCTTATTTAAATAATATATTTAACATTGAGCTTTTAACAGTTAGTTTTGTAAAGAAAACATGATAATGTCGAAATTTTTACAAGAAGATATTTGATGTTGTGCCTCCAATTTTTTTTAAAGCTCCGAGGCCTTTATAGCTCTAAACCGGGATCTGGTTAAGCCTGCTCCTCACGGGTGGGGGGGCGCCTGTCCCACCTCCACCACCATGGACTATCCAAAACGTACTGTCCTTTCTGACTCAATTCGTGGTGGGTGATCTCGAAATTTCTACAGCCCTCAGGGAGGTTTCAACTAATCATAAATCAACTCATCACAGCTTTTCTTCAAAAGTATTTAAAAAAGACTATTCCAAAAATGTCTCCTTTTGTCTCCTGCTTTCAGTAAAATAAACATTGTTCAATACACACAGAACGGACCGGAAATGAACCCTTAAAACCATATACTTAAAATTAGCTTGGGATATTCAACAGGACTATAAAACAATTATTCGACCCCCTCATCCACGATTACTAGCCTTGTTTGAAGGCAAAACACCAAAATATTCTACATGGGAGACGGAAGCTCTATAAATTTTAATAGTTTGGCAAAATATGTATATATTACGTTTCACACTGACACATTCTCGGCGCTAATGTATCAATACACTCACATCAGGTGGAATCTGATAAGCCAATGGTTGAAACGGTATTCTTATCTTTTTTCTTTTGCATCATGCTTGGTTCTAATAGGTTGTAGCTTATGGTATAAGGCTATAGTGGGGCTAGTAAAGGTAAGACTGCTACTTTTTAGGGTAAAGGGGGTGTACACACACACATATATTCTATATATATATGTGTGTGTTCACTCAAACTATGATTGTTGGGGAGGGGGGGGGGGCGTCATTTCTGAAGCACATTAAAAATTGAAAACAAGTTATATAATTTTTATTGTGACTTTATAGATATATACTCGCTTTGCTCCTTGGGGGTTCTGCCCCCAAACTCCCAGTGAGTTTTCTTTGCAAGTGGATGTAAATTAATGTAATTCCAGCGTTGTTTTGAACGTAACAACTTAAAGTTAACGGTATTGCTGTATTGTATATACCGCACCGACTTTAAAATTGCTTCACCATTTTGAATTTTTTTGAGGGGTTAACAATTTTTTTTTTAACTTTTTAGAATCTTCCCGTCGGTTACAGGATAGAAGCTAATAGTTTGCTGAATTTAAAGTTTATATCTCGTCTGGAAGTAGGTAAACATTAATGTCAGTGATTGAATGAGTCAGCCATGTGGCATTATAGTAGTATATTATATATATAATGTCACAATTAAAAATATAGAACTTGTTTTCAATTTTTAAAGCGTTTCAGAAATGACGTTCTTTTTTTTCCAACAATCATAGTAAGCCACATATAATAAGATTTTGGCTGGAATAACAGTAGAAAAAATTCAAACATATTTCTTTGCAGCCAACATTGATAACATATGAATATATTATTTGTTTTTTCATAGATATTGATAATATCTATTACAAGTAACATCTGCAGATGACGTGACTTTATGTGTGATATATATTAAAATAATTTTAGTAACGTTAGTAATTAACTTCCACTGATCGTCATACAAAAATAAGACCATATGTATATTTTCCAACGCATACCTAGGAAAAAATACATCATATTTGGTATGACTTGCATCGAACCTAGGATCTATTAAACTTATGTGAATGCTAAATTGAAGTATAAGTTATCTGAACTATATATTTATTATATTCTTAAAATTGAAAAATGACACCTGGACACGGGAATCGAACCCGAGACCCGTGTCCAGGTGTCATTTTTCAATTTTCAGAATATGATATCTAACTGAAGTAATTACCATTAATATAGCTCTGGCATTTACTCTTAATATATATATTTATTGTTTGAATATAAACTATTGTTAGCGTTGTAAGAAGAGATTTTATTTTTAATTAACTTTATTTATTCCCTTTGAAAGTATGAATGGGGGTTTCACAATATCTGTATCCTAGGGACTTATAAAATAATCGTCCTTTAAAGTGAATTCAACACAAAAATTAAATTTTAATTCTCACATCCTTACTGCAAATGAAAATCTTCATAGTTTTGGGTAAAAATAGTCAATCTCAAAATGACATGTGATCTTCATTTTATTTGCATAATAGTAATAACTACACAGGTTTAAAAAATATAAGTCACTGAGTATTATTTCAAAAATTTTGGATGATTCTAAAAGTATTTGGTATGCTGGAAGTCTACGATTTTTCTCTAAGACGCAAGGATTTTTCACAAAATGGATGTGAAGATTTGGGAAAAATTGCCTATATTTCAAGCCTCGCTTTCAGCAATTTCCATTTTTGTTTCAAACTCATGGTATTTTAGGAGTTTTCAGTTGTCTGGCCTGACAAATAAACCTGCTTTCACTTTCTCATTTGACAGTCCTGGAAACTTCTTAGTTACATTTTTAAGCGACAGTTCATGACCGCTACGAAACCAAGGCCAGAATATCCTCCTTTGAGCCATCGTGACCGGAGCGCGCCCACACGAGTAGTTTGCACATATCTCTACAGATCTCAGTGCAACAAAACAAACATCTCGTTGCTAAAGACAATAAATGGTAAAGTCTGTTCAGCATAGGAATTGTTTTCTGAAAGGCCTTTTCCACTACCAGAAATCTATTATATAGAAGGATGTTGGTAGGAAAAAAGACATTTCAGAGAGTAATTCCTACCATGAATGGAGTATACGGAGCTCCGCACGGAATTTTTCACTCCATTGTTTAAAAATTTCAACTTCCTGTTAAAATTCTCGACATTTAATTAGGGGCTGCACAGCTTATGGTTATCGCATTTTTATTAAATTCCTCATTTATACATTTAGACTAATAAAAAAGGTAAATATTGACTATTGAGTCGAAAATGATAGAAATATATTATAGCTGTACAAACATTTCCCCTAAGAGGTTAAAGAAAAAAGAACATAAACTTATTGAGAGACTTACTTATCTACTTACTCTATGGAATTAGAGAATCATTGCGTTAAAACTTTAGTAGTGTATCTATACAGCTAAAGCTCACAAAATGGTATTAATATATTTGTTAATATCTCCGAAACCATTGTTTTTAAAAGAAGGTGACCTGGTGGTCTAGGGGTAAGGTGTCAGGCTTCTGTGCTGAGGGTACGGGGTTCAATCCTCGGTCCAGGCACAGATTTATCTGATTGCCAAACCCTTCCTTCACCTCTGACAAGATGTGTATTAATCACAACTTGTGAATGTGAGGAATGCCAGGCCTCCACCGTGATTCGGATTCCACGTTAAACTGTAGGTCCTCCATTTCATCTCACAATCACCCTACCATTGCACATTAGCGTAAGTGCGTATAACCCGAACGGGTAGTAAGACGCGGTGATAATAATAATAATTTTATAAGAATATATTTCAAATAAAAAAATTTATTAGTACTACAATTTTGCAATGATAAGTTATTTAGTATCTTAAATAAGTACTACAATTTTGCAATGATAAGTTATTTAGTATCTTAAATAGTATCAGAGATAAGGAAATTTCCGCTTCTGTAAAATAACATAAAAATATTTTTTATGGGAAAATTAAAATAGCCATTTTGTTTATAATCTTAATCAACGTGTATATACGATGTTTAATCAAAATCGTTAGAGCCAATTTTGAGAAAATCAATTTTTTCTCTTTTTGTCCTTCAGTAAACTACCCTTAGTTTTAGGGTTACATCCAATTCAAAAAACCCCTTGGGCAACCCTATGAAAATCCTAGATACAAAATTTTATCCAGATCAGTTAATAGTTTTGTCTCTAGTCCAAGGTACAGACAGACAGACGGACAGACAGACGGAAATTCAAAAACAACTTTTTCGGATACGGGGGATCACGAAACTTCGAAATTCATTAAAATCTTGAGTTCAATTTGTTTGACGATCACAATACTTTCTCTACCTGTAAGATAGCGAGAAAGTAAAAGCGTAAATATCAAATAAACCTAATGTTAGTATGTAATATTTTTGGCCCTATAACAAATTTAGGGTATTTTAAAATGAACTAGAATGATATAGTAGTAATAATTCCACAGTAAAGAGAAAAATGAACTGCCACATAAAATCGTAACTTGTATTTTGATTACCAAAATTGGGAGTTCTCAATTTAATAAACAGATTACATATTTAATAGAAATCTCCCTTTCACTAGCTTGTCCCCGACATAGAGTACAACAGCACGTTAATTAGGGCCACTTCAAAATTTAAAACGGTTAAATGGTTATTTCTTCATGTGTTCTGCTGTCAAAATGTGGGTTGATTCCTTCTATTCATTAATATTAAAGTGTCGCGTGTTTAAAATGTGCCAGGCTTTTGACTCCTTCCTTTTAGAGGGTTTTAATTAAAGGGTATCCATGGATGAAAGAAAAGTTGGTGGGTGAAAGTTAACAGAAGGTTTTTAGTTGCAAACACTAATGGAAAGTGACTAATGTAAATATATTTGGAAATAATTAATACTTCATTAGTGGCCTAGTACTATATTGTCAATATATAAATGTCATCAAACTATTCTAATAATACTTTCCTAAGGATTGCTGTATATTTGGAGTTTTTATAATTATTTATTGAAAGAATAAAATATATTAATTAACTTATTATGTTTTTTGTTTAGCGGTTGTGACAACAAGATATCCTATATGTAATTTGAAAAACCCGTTTCCAGTAATAGAAGTTACGAGGAAATTACTAAACAGATTTTGACAAACGACCATTCATTTTAACGGTTAGGAGTCCACGAAAATTCGATTTTCACAGAGAATTTTCAGTTTTTCATTTTTTGTTTAGTCACCATGGAAACATTTATTTGCTGCATGGCAGTAAATCTCTAAATAAAATTCTCCTTGGATAAAAACTAATAGCTCAATCTTTATATTATGTTGGTCCGATCACATCACAACTTTCTCTTTGGATAAATATTTCTTTTGGAAGCTGGTCATAACACATTTTAATAGTGATGCCTAAACTGGGGAAACATTTATTTTTAATTGGAAATTTGTTATTGTTAATTCACATTTAAATCAATAATATTTAGCACAATTTGAAAATTAAAGGTTTAGTTAATATTACTACTATTATTATTATTAGCACCGCGTCTTACTATCCGTTCGGGTTGTACGCACTTACGCTAATGTGTGATGGTAGGGTGATTGTGAGACGAAATAGAGGACTTACAGTTTAACGTGGAATCCGAACCACGGTGGAGGCCTCACATTTCACACATTCACAAGTTGTGATTAATACACGTCTTGTCAGAGGTTAAGGAAGGGTTTGGCAATCAGATAAATGTGTGCCGGGACCGAGGATTGAACCCCGCACCTCCAGCAGAGAGGTCTGACACCTTACCCCTAGACCACCAGGTCACTTGTTGAGTTTTTAAGTTCGTGAGAATATTGTCTACGTTTTGTTTCGCGCATGATAAAATTATGTTTAAATATATTATAATATAATATAATAAATATATTATAAGCACAAAAATGATCAAATGGTCTTGAATAATGTTTAAAAAAATAGCCATTTTAACTATCCAAGTATGACTTTTGGTGTTTATTTTTTCAACTTATAGGCTATGATGCTCATTTTAGAAAATAGTAACACAATACAAATACATAAGTTAAGTTACGTTTTCATTTTATCGCTTAATTTTTAATATGTGATATTTAAAAGTAGTGTTTTGTGTACCTCATCTTTCTTTTCACATTCTTACAAATAGAGTAAATTCAGTTATGTTTCCACTTTCCATGTTGATACTTAATTTTGAGGGAATGATATTTCAAAGTACCGTAATGTTTGAATACCACATCTATATTTTCACATTCTCTCTTTCTATCAGACTCTTTCACGCTCTCACACACTCTCTCACACTCTTTCCCTTCACACACACACACTCTCACACTCACACAATCACTCTATAAAACTCTCTCTAATGTAATATTTTCTCATTCTCTCTCACTTTATCCCTCTCTCTCACATACTCTCTAACCTCATATACACTCTTTATCACATAATTTATCCTATATTATCTTTATTATACTCTCTTAAGCTCTCTCAAACGCTCACTCTCGAGCGTTCTATCTCTTTAACTCTCTCTCACAAACGCTCTCTCTCGAGCGTTCTATCTTTTTAATTCTCTTTCACAAACGCTCTCTCTCATTTAAGCTCCTTCTATCTTGATCTCTCTATCTCAATCTCATTCTCTCATTCTCAATCTATATCAAACTCACTTTCTCAAACCTACTCTCTCTCTCTTTCAAACTCTCTTTCGTATTAAACTCGCTCTCTTAATTTCTCTGTCTAATTATTTCTCTAACTCTCTCTCTCTCAATCTAATTTTCTTTCTCTAAACTAATCTCTACCTCTCTAACTTTCCCTCTCAAACTCTCTATCATACACCCTCACATTTTTTCTCTCTTTCACACAATATCGCTCCTAAAATTTTACACTCTCCTTCTCACACACACATACACACACTTTATCATGCATTCTCCCTTACATATTCTCTTTCTCTCTCACTTTTTTTCTCACTTTATCTCCCACACGCTTGCTCCTCCTGCATATACATTCTTTTTCTCTCACAGTATTTATATCTCTAACACATAGACATACTATCACTATAACTCTCTCACACTTACTCGATCTCTCTCAATTGCTCATTCTCATTCGATTACACTCACTTTCTCTCACTAACACTCTCATTTTCACACTCACCCACACACTTATACAATCACATACTCTAACACTTACACTATCATTTTCCCTATCACATTTTATCACTCTCTCTATCATATATCTTATATATAATTTGACAAGCCCGTTTCCAGTAATAAAAACTACGAGGAAAAGACTGAATAGATTTTGACAAAAGAGCACTCATTTTAAAGATTAGGAAATCAGGATTCCGGTAAAAATAGTGGCCTAAAACTAAAACCCAATTTTCCTATCGGGCTTTCCATCTTTTCCCCTTTGTGTGGGCAGTGGTTCATCTGTACAATCATTCTTTGTTTACATCACCATGGAAACCATGATTTGTGTATAGCTGTATATTGGTAAATAAAATATTTGTCTTTGTTAAAAAATATCAGCTCAATCCTTACTTGAGTTGTTTGGTGCAATGAATATATAGAGATCTGGGAGAGGGGTCTTTTAATGTTCTCATCGGGGCGTGAAGAGGGAAAATATAAGATTTTATTCATATTACATACTGAAAACTAAATATCTAAGTAAAGTTGATAGCCTTTGACGAGTAAACTTTGAACTAAAAAGTGAGTGAGGGCTTATTATATAAATCCTTTCCCAATAAAAAGTTTAAAATATATTTTAGCGCAATAATCTGCAACGACCCACTAGAAATCAATATTTTTATATTTTAACAATATACATTACACAAAACAATACTGACAAAATTAATACCAACAAAATTAATAATCTAAAACTATTTTAGTTGCCTTATAGTTCCATAGGTAGCACTTGCATTAAATCTGCAAAATTTATAAAGGTCCATAACATGCTGCTCTCTTTAGTGAACCACACAAACCATTTAAAAAATAGTCCAGCTAAGTTGTAAATAAATCAAATAGCAAGTAGTGCCAAATTAAACGTACTGCCAAAAAGTATCCCTTATTGTTTTGTGGAAGGGAGGGATCACGTTTTAATTTTTAAAAATTCATTTATGTTACCTTAAGGGTTATTCAAGGGTTCGATGTAATGGGCTAAGGACTAGGGGGGTGGTTAGGGGGATGATAAAACTACAGCTAAAAATCCCATGTGTAAAAACACCCTTCAATGAGCCGCTCGAGACTCAAACCTCAATCTCAACCAAAACCTCCCCGTCACTGGAAATACAGTGTATTGCGACCTTGGTACCTTAGACTACGTGACCACCGGTGTGGGAGTGCAGATAGTTGGAATGTCTTATAAAACACCTGATCTGATAGTTTAATAAACCCTTAGAGTTACTTTAATGTGCTCATCTTCCAAGTCATGTTTTACACAAATGTAATTTATGACACGATTACAATTTTGAAAATGTACTGAACAATAATTTTACAGTAGGGCCCCCATATCCGCGGGTAGTACGTTCTTAGATCTAGCGCGGTTACGTGAAACTGCGGATAGTACCGAACTATTATATAACGTGATATTCATGTAACATACATAAATACGGTGAAGTTTAATTGATAAATTATTCACAGTAAGACATTACCAACACTAAATAAAGTAATAATAACGTGTACTGTATACTAAAATGTACTTACCATTCTCCATTCTTCTTGTTGAAACGTCACTGATGATGATGATGATGATGATGATGATTATGATTATGATTATGATTATGATTATGGTTATGATTATGATGATGAGTCAAGTAACGTACATAGTAGGCGCGATTGTGCTGCTGATAGTACGGCCAGTTCTCGCTTGCCACGTGGTTTGAAACTCAGAAACTATTTTATTTCTTTAATTAAAAATAAATAACAATGAACAGTGGTAAACCACGGATATTGAATCAGAGGATACGGGGGCCCTACTGTATAAAGCTATTTATGTCGATATTGTTGTATATTCTTTGATCATTTTTTACACCTGTTAAAAAAAGGATGTTCTTATGGAGATCCGACTATAAGACAAAGTTACCTGCCATTAAAAAAAAAGTTTTATTTGGTGCAATCTATTAGGACGAAGGTGATGGGTTTTTACTCGTTTAATTTACTCAAATATATTAGAATATATTTTAATTAGCATAGGGCTGCAACTAAGTAAATGTTTAAATCCATTCCCAGTTGATTTTATTTCACCAGAGGTATATTTAGTATTCAGTAAATGT
Source organism: Timema bartmani (assembly GCA_902151455.1). Taxonomy (NCBI): domain Eukaryota; kingdom Metazoa; phylum Arthropoda; class Insecta; order Phasmatodea; family Timematidae; genus Timema; species Timema bartmani. Next base: position 127,534 of record CABFWB010001061.1, on the reverse strand, counting down.
ATTCGTTCATTAGAATGTGGTACAATTTTTTCTTTTAATTCGATTTTTAACTCAATTTATTTTCATCATCCAATTTTTTATTAAGGTCGGCTCGCTGCTCAGACACAAGGTGTATGTAAGTGATTGGTGATTGGGGTGTAGTGGGGGGATAGGGGAGTAGCAGGTCTTAACCCCCCCCACCCCCTTTGGATCCGGCGTGACAATTGCGCCCACCCAGCAAGCCGCTGTCGAGTCTAACAGGTAAGTAGCGTCCCTAGATCCAATTAAAGGTAGGATTGGAATTGTGGATTGGAGCTACAGTGGCACATGTCACTCCGTTCAGTGGTTTTATTGACGTTGGTTTGGTATGTGAGTAGTTGAATCCATTCATTTTAATGGTTGAACACTTCACATGGGACATAATTTTGTTTAATAGTACTGATAATTAGGGCTAGGATGTTTATGACCAAAAAAAACGTGAAGTATGCCCTGAGATTTGTAAAAGTCATAAAAATTAAAATGTATTTCAAACATTGAGCTACAACTTTTTAAAATACATACTGCCTTGACTAAAGCCGCCTAAAAATCTCAAATGAATAATTTAAATTATATAGATTTTGCTAAAAAAAGTATTAGATATAAAAATAGTATTTGTTTAGACATTTTAAAAACATTAATCAATATTACTTTGTAAAATAGAAAATACTTTTGCTAGTATAAATAATTTTTCTTTAAAAAAAAATTAAATACACACAATAGTCACTATTAATATGGTTTGAATATATCTTCAAGGTCCAAAACAATGTATTTTTGTCAAATAATTAAGAACATTTTGTAATCACGGCAGCCAAAAAACAGATTTATGGCCTATTACACATTAAAATGAAATCGATAATAAAACTATGACGTGTACTGATTATCTATCCCTAGAGATAATCTATTTTAATGCGAATATGAAAACCAAAAGCGATTTTATATTTTGCCAAAAAAATTTAAGTGATCACACTTAGAACATTAGTTTTTTCTATCAAGAATTAGATAAAAATGTATAAGAGTAACCCCACACCTAGAATTGTTGTGTAAAGCTATAATATATTATTATGATTGTTATTATTATTATTATTATTAGCACCGCGTCTTACTACCCGTTCGGATTATACACACTTACGCTAATGTGTAATGGTAGGGTGATTGTGAGATGAAATGGAGGACCTACAGTTTAACGTGGGATCCGAATCACGGTGGAGGCCTGGCATTCCATAATAGATATTAAATGTGCATTATGTGATTGTTTATCAAATTTCTACACCGTCAACAACTGTTATTTTATTTTGATAGGCAGGGGCGGCTCGTCCCTAAGGCGTGGAGGCGCGCACCCCCCATCCCCACGAATCCCCAGTTCCTTTTAACGTTATTATTCGCACTCTCACGACAATTTTATCTTACCATAATAGTTTCAAGAAAAATATGTTTTTGGTTTAAGTAATAGCACGCAATGTTTTTAAAATGGCATGCGGTCGGGCGCGAGGTGGTCAGCGCCTGACATTGTGAAACCAAACCTTCCCACCCCTTCACCTCTTGTCTTCAAATGGCATGCATTCAGGCGCGCGACGGTCAGCGCCATGCATTGTGAAACCAAACCTTCCCTCCCCTTAACTCATTGTCCCCACCCTGCTATAGCTAGCTAGCTAGCATTGCTTATTCTTCTTTTGAAGGCGCACTCCCTTACGCGCCCTAAGGTTGAAAGCTTGTGAAATGTGTATAGCGTGAACCAGCAATAGTTGTTGTCAGTCATCCTGCGTGCTCCTGCATCTTGAGGCTGTGTGTGGCGTGTGTGTTTATAATAATATTATGTAGGGTTATTTTAGGATAATGTTTATTTGAGTTATATGTTTTAATATTTTTTGTAACTAGGCTTAATATGAATAGTTCAATTCAGGCGCTTAAGACAACGAATATTGCAAGATTAACTCTTGATCAAAAAAGAGAATTGAAATCATTAGGTAGGCCATGTCCTGAATTTTGTATGGAACAAAGTGAAAAAAAGAAAAATGAAAATCGAGTTTTTAGAAGACAGCTCAAGTCCAAAGATGCATACCAAAAAAATGGCTGGATTTGCGGCTGTGATGTGGACAAATCTTTGTACTGTTTTCCGTGTATTTTGTTTTCTCCCAGAAAGAGTGGTGAATGCTTGTGGATAGTAAAGGGCGTCAATGATATAAAACATTTAACAGAAAAAATTAAGAAACATGAAATATCTGTGAATCACATGAATAGTGTCGTTGATCTTTCTTTGCTAGGCAAAGTAAACATATCGTCTAGTCTAGACTCACAATACAGAGAAAACGTTAAAAAACACAATACTAACGTTGACAAAAATAGGCACATATTAAAAAGGTTGATTTCATGTGTTAAATTCTGTGGTGTTTTTGAATTACCTCTCAGAGGTCATGATGAATCAGCATCATCTACAAATCCTGGTGTCTACAGAGGTTTAATTAATTATACTGCTGAGCTGGATTCTACAATGAAAGACCATTTAGAATCAGCCACTGTATTCAAAGGAACATCGAAAATAATACAAAATGACATACTGGACTGCATGCTTAATGTCTGTAGGGAGGAAATAGTAAAGCAGATACGCGATTCTGAATTTGTAGCCATCGAATGTGATGAGACAACTGATGTAACGAACCATTGTCAGATGGTATTAGTTTTTAGGTATGTGTTTGAGGGGTTGGCTTGTGAGAGGTTTTGGGGGTTTCTTATTCCTGAAGGAAGATGTGCAGGCACCTTAGCAAAATGCATAATGGACCACATCAAACCTCTTCTAGACACTTCAAAAGGAAGATTAATAGCACAGACGTATGATGGTGCTAATGTTATGAGTGGCTCTGTTGGGGGTGTACAGGCCAAGATTAGAGAAACATACCCATTTGCCTATTTTGTACATTGTTACGCTCATCAGCTAAATTTGATATTGGAAAAAGCAACCAGTGCAAACAGCAAAGTTCGAGTTTTTTTCTCAAACCTTTCTGCCATTCCCGCATTTTTTTCGCACTCATCTCTACGATCTGACGTTTTGGAGCAAGTAGTACAAGTCAGACTACCCAGAGTTGCTACAACAAGATGGAACTACAACATTCGAACTGTTAACGTTGTGTACGAAAATAGAGATAAGTTGAAGGAATGTTTCGAAGTTCTTGAGGAAAAGTGCACAAACAAACTTACTGTTAACGAGGCGAGTAGCCACAGAAGAGCTTTTCAGGACCCAAATTTCATGTTCTGGCTAACTCTTTTCCACAAAATTTTACCTCACGTGGATATATTGTACCAACAACTACAAACCAGGAACAGGGACAGTGTAATGTGGCAAAATGACATTTGCATTTTTGAAAATGAGATACAGAAAGAAAGGGGGCAAGTTAATGAAATAGAGAAGCAAATAAATGAAGAGTTCCCTGAACAACCAAGAAAAAGGAAAAGTAATGTTGAATGTAGCACCAGAGTGGGGGATGCTAAAGAAGTGTGTGATGTTATTACAACTAATGTAAAAGACAGATTCGCTTTTACTGGTCATTTGGAGGCAGCTTCTTTGTTATGTAATGAGTCATTTCCCCAATTTTCTACTTGCTTTCCGGAAGAAAAACTCACGCGAGTAATCCAACACTACCCATTCTTAGAAAAAGAAAAACTCCGGTCTGAATTGGGACTTTTATACAGACGACAGGACTTTGACATTAAAGGAGCAATACAACTATTGAACTTCATGGAGAAAAATAACATTATTTCAGTTTTCAGTGAGGTGACGAAGCTTCTAAAAATTATCATAACGACCCCAATGACGTCTGCTGAACCTGAACGTTGCTTTTCTACACTGAAAAGAATAAAGACTTTCTTAAGGAATACAACAACAAATGACAGACTTAATGCTCTAGCGATGGTAGCCATAAACAAGGAACTTATCACACAAATGAAGGACTTTGACGACAGAGTTATGGAAAAGTTCATTAACTTAAAGGAGAGGCGTATGGACTTCGTATATAAATAATTTCTTTGTTTATTGCGTTCTAAGTCATTTCTCGCAAGTGTAAATAATGTAAATATTGTGTATCCTACATATTAATGTTGTGAGATTGTGAGGACATTGAACATACATACATATATATTTATGCACATTACACAGCTGCAGTTTCTACAACACATCTACGTTCTTTGGGGTGAGTTTATTATTTTTATCTTTGCATGTTGTTTGTGATATTAATTTTTGAGTTTAACTAAATGAATATTTAGCAAAACATACTCCGAAATTTGTGTCTTCCTTTAAATATATTATTTATAAATAATTTATTAACTAAACAGGCTGCGCCCTCCAGCTTCTAAAGTGACGAGCCGCCACTGTTGATATGCCTACCAATTTAATTTAGTTTAGTGGATGTTCGTGCAAATGTCCAATTTTGTCCAGAAATGTTATTGAATACATTCCCTCATTTCCTTAATCCATTAAGAATGAGGCTAGTATTGCGTAACAACTGCGCTGAGCTGGCATGGCGACTGTGACAAGAACTATTTTTTTTTTAGGGGGAGGAAGAGAAATAGAGGATGGAGGGTAAAGAGGGATAAGTTAATGCAGTTGATCACTTACTGTGGATAGTAGATAATTATTTTATTTGAAATATTATATACTAAACGACCGAGTGGCCGCCGCTGTTAACGGTGATAGTGCCAACATTTGTAATCAGAGGGTGTCATGTGGTCAGCATAGCGAGCCCTCCAACCATTAATCTCAGTTTTATAAACCGGAGCTGCTATTCAAGTTGTTCCTCATTTTTCCTCACGAGGCTGAGTTTTACACCGTTCCAGACCTACCGCTTCACAGATAAATTTTGGAAGCGCCGGTAATCGATCCCGGGACTTCTGGAGGAACTTTGACAACTACATTACAAAACCATGATCAACTCCAGTTAAATGTTACTAAAGACCAATTCTAATAGGTAAGGATGAGGAGATTAACAGAGTAAAACTATCTGCATTGGCATTAAATAAGGATTAATAAACTGAAATTTCATTTGAAAGACCAAATTTTATATATTTACGAGGAAATTTTAATTGTAACTTGATGAAAGTTAATGTATCGTGTATAGCTTTATAAATTAAAAAAAAATATTTTTAAATACAGTTTTAACTTCATAAAAAAGTCAAACAATTAATATTAAGAGCAAAAGTATGTACTGTCATTAGTTTCGGATTTCATTTGGCTGCATTTGATGAAAAAGTTTAGGTTTAAATCTCAATAGTTTGAAAATAGTATATCCTGCAAATAAGAATGCATTTTATCTATGCTACCCTCCTCATATTTACTTTTTTAAATCAATCGTTGGTAGACTATCCTTTAAGAGCATAGTTAATAATTTAATTCATATCTATTAACTCAAATATACGTTTGGTGCTGCTGAGCGCAGGGAAGTATGTAAGGGAGGACGACAGGGGTGACCACCGAGGGGCCTTCACAAATTAGGGGCCCCCGCAAACTGCTGCTATAGTTAAAAAAATAAATCTCTTATGACTTTATAGATTGCAGTCATGGTAAAATCCTTAAAAGAAAGTATAACTTAAGATATCTATTTTTATTTATTTCTGACAAATATTACTAATTTATGGCACGTGTGGCAAATAAATAATTCCTACTTTGATTTTCAATACTTAGATAACATCCCTATATCACAACGAATCTAGTGGGCTCATATGAAACTATAAATAAAAATTGCTTCTTTAATTGAGTCATCCCCACCATTATAGTTTCCAGACAGTGATGTAAACCCAGCAATAGGGTTCGATATTTTGGTATTTTTACTTTCTCTCGACCTCTCAGAGAGGGAGAGAGAGAGAGAGAGAGAGAGAAGTATTGTGATCTTCAAAAAAAATGAACTAGAAATTTTGATAGATGTCAAAGTTTCGTGACCCCCCTGGAATTGAAAAAGTGATTTTCGCGATGTCATTTTTCTGTTTGTATCTTGGGTTAAAGCCGAAACCATTTTAGTTATCGGGCTAGAGCTTGGTATCTGGGTTCCTCAGAGGATTTTTTTTTTAATCAGATATCTAACCCTGAAATTAAGGGTTGCTTACAGAAAGGCAAAAAGATTTTAAAAAAACAATATTTTCGAAATTCACTCTGGTGATTTGAATTAAATTATGTATCTAGAATTATTTTCTTTTTTATCTTATAATAGAGACATTTACTAAAAACTCGTAAGATTTGTGAAACTAAATAATATATATATTGTAGCATAAACACTCCGCAAAAGAGCATGAATGAATGTATATAAACCGTTACAGAAACATTAAGAAAAGAGTAACTTATCTGTCCAACTAAGAGCATAGCAATCAATTTCACATTTTAAATTGTCCCATAAAAATTGTATATGTTAACTTATATCTCAGAAACTATTGGTTTCATAAAAATATATCCCTAATAAAATAGTTTTATTTTTAATAGGTACTATTCCATGTGGTTTATTTTATATAGGTACTAAAATTAACAAAGCTACTTTATATATTCCCCGTGCGAAGAACGCGTACACCAGCTAGTTCCCAACTTGTGACACTCTGATAGTCAATGAGCTACTTTGTTGGTGTGAATCTTGATTGAATCATAACTTCTCAAACTTCCGGTGATAGGGTGGTATGAGTGATTCGGAGCCCACTTTAATTGCAACCCTAGGTTCTTAGTTTGTCTTAAGGGTGGTACAACTGCTACATAGTACAGCACTGATATGTGTTGCGGACGTTTACAAATTCGCATTATCTAAGAAGTTGTTTAATATTCTTTATATCGTTTTCAACCAAATGTAGACGAAAATTATCAGAAGGTTTGGCTTTCTGACCAGATAAAAAGTTTAGATTTTGAATTTGAAGTTTTAAAAGAATTCAACGATACTTTACGCGAAAATGTGTACTTATGAGATTAAATCAAAATGTTAGAAATCTAGAGCTAGTCTTCCTCTATCAAATAATCTCATGTTTTTTTATAGGGTCACAGCAGAAAATTTATAGATAATTTAAGATTGCTTTTTAGGGTTTTGTGTTAGTTATCACACATTTAAAAAAAAACTTCTAGCTTAAAATTTAAACTCTTTGACTGGTCATGTTGGTGAAAACAATATTAAATATATCCAACCACTTGAATGTTTCTTATTGCTTTCACATGTAGCACCCTTAATGACGTTAATTACCTGTGACGTAGCGGATAGTAAAAAAAAATATTTCTGCTGTTAATGTGTCTAGGTTTTATTTGGAGAGTATTATAGATGTAACATTGAAAATTTAAAAAAAAGATTCTTTAATAATTCTATAAATAGTCTTGCATTGTCATACAACTAATTTTTTTATATATATTTTTAGCGCCACGTCTTACTACCCATCTGGGTGTTAGAGATTAAGAAGGTCTAATACAGAGGAAATGCACACGGATTTGCATGGAGGGAGAGTGAAAGACCATTAAGGAAAAAACCTTAGTGCACCCGACCGGAATCGAACCCCGATCTCCTTGTCTTAGGCAGTCTAGTCTAACACGAGAGTATCTCGCTAGACCACGCGATCACCAAAGCAGGTTTCTATACATTAAAGTAGATTCTGTTTGTAAACATATTTTTTTAATCGTCTACAACTTAGGATATTTGGTTTATTACCTAAAAAAAAAATACCAGTAGTAATCTTCCTGTCAGGATGTAGATTAAAAAAGTTCATTAAAGCATATGACTATCAATAATAGGAAATAGGAGAAAGTCTATTTTGAAATCAAACGTTGCCCAGGCTCAAATAGTAGAATGATTGTTAATACTCATCAGGGGAAGAGGGATAGTGTATTCAGCAGATAAATAATAGGTCTCGCAGTGTTAACTGCTCAATTTTCTTACCTTTCTTTCTATTTCGTACATTGGCGTTTAAGTGTGATGGTGCTTAGGAAGCTTAAGTGCTTCAAGCTAAGACGCAACCCGCTGCGCAAAATATCTTCGAACTCTTTAAATAGGCAGCGTCGTTAAACGGGTGGAACAGCCACACTAAACAAAACAAGCGAAACCTCTCAGGTGTTGGCTACGGATGTCTCTTACGCCCTTCTCGCACCGAGGAACCTGTCGCAGTTTTATGGAACAACCCTGGCTCTACGGTGCAACTCTGGCTAATTTTATTTTATTACTGGATTCCCGAGTCTTCCTTCACCCCCTTGACTTTCTGAAATGTCCTCGATTAGAAAGAGGAGGTTGGGAGGACGGGTGGATTTAAATAGTGTGACTTGCCACGTCTAGACTTGTCATTTATGTGGGTGGTTGCGTCCGTCAAATTAAAAAGACATCAACATCATTGACAGTGGCTAACCGAGATCAAACTGATAATAGCCTCAATTAATTAAAAAAATTGACAAATGCTATAAACTATATTTTTTAATGAGCGCTGGTTCTTAATTTATTTTGAAAGCATCGACCATCACACTGCTGTAGAAAAAAGTTACTAGCCAAAGTTACTGTCACAGTTAACTGTAACTATGCGACGTAAATTAATTAGAATGTGTTTAATCAATACCAAGAGTTGTTGCGTACATAATCATTTTAAAACATTCCTCTAATTTGTCTTGGCCTTCTTTCACTCTGAAAGGTGGGATTAAATTCTTAACTAGTTTTTTATAAACTTTATGTCTTTAGATGCTATTTGGAATGAACCTCACCTGGAGTATCTTATGTTCCAATGGAGAGAAATAAAAATATATTAATATATTAAGACTTTTTTGGTGAAAAACACTGTCACTCTGGCTATGAATAAAACAAGCCACGGGAAGTGAGCTGTATAAGCTTTTGGCGTGCCATATAGTGACTACGTTCACTTAGCTGCTATAAGAAGCCCTCAAACATGTGCTAGTAGCCTTTCCTACCATTAAAATTAAAATACAACCTTACAACTGTAAGTAAAAAATGAATACATACATACATACCTAATCAAAAATCTTAATGTTTCTCTTTTTCACACATTAACCATATAAAACGGAAGAAGTCTAACCTAAATATAGTGATATACTGAAATTTTGGTTTTTTAACATATTGGCTAATATAAAAGGTAGAAAATTGACTATTATGTAAATAATTGATTGACTATTATGTTTTTCGACTCTTTGTAAGCATATTAATTATTAAAATCTCGATATAATAATAAAACTAATAGAAAGGTTTTAAGAAATCAAAGTTTTTAAAGCTCTGGCTGTTAATTAAGTATAGTGGCAATTGAAAGACCTCCTAGTTACAAAGATAACATATTTGATAGCCAATGTGTTGAAGGTAAAAATAAAGGCTTATGACAACATTAATAGACGAAAACTGTGAACGAAAGGATGAAAAATAGGATAAGTTTAAGAAAGAGGATTCTGTAATCATTCATGTTGCGTGCAAGAAATCATATGCAAAGAAGGGAACTTTAAAATAACCACTTTAGGAAGATAGTAGCATTGAAGAATATAAACAGACGAGACTAGAGAAGGTTAAACAAGTCCAATGGAATAACTTCACTTAAAGATAAGTAATCATAGACCCTATCATACCAAAAGTGATTAAATACCATTATTGAACTATATTATGGATTCTGGGTGGGGAAAAAATTAGCAAAGTGCTTATTTTATGTACTTGATTCAGTACAAATTGACTAGTACAGTGTGAACGACCAAACATTAGTGTTTCTATTGGCAAAACTTGTAGATATCATGAAAACTTGGATATTTTATATTGTATATTTCATCGATGTTTTTAAGTACAAGCACTTGAGAAATGAAGATAAAACATAGGAACAATGAAAAGTGCTTTCTTTAATTGAATAAATGAAATATAGAAAATTTCTCATTTAATTAATAGTTTCGGGAAATTGATTTAATTTCATGATTTATATAATTTAAATCATAATTTGATTAAAATGATAGGTTGATCCCAAATTTCCATTAATGTTTTGGTTACTATACACAAATCACATTAATACATTTTTTTTTAATTTGTCACATTAAATATTTCCAAACAAGGATGAATAGAACTACCTTGGGAATAGTAATAGTATTTTTGTAGTATATACATTATATAAGGCTATCTATTAAGTGATAGCTTACAAATCAGAAAGTGAAAGAATCCTTACAATAGGAATAGACTGTTTACATAAATGGACGCATTTCACAAACAAGGCAATTTCTGACTAAGACCAATCATAAGACAAGTGAAACAAAATAATATATATTGACTTATTCACTCTCTTTACTTAGAATTTTGGGTTTGGTGTTCTTTAATTTTTAGGGTTTTTTAGGCTCCTTTACAAAATTACAATTTTTTAGCCCACCAAGAAGTAGTTCAGAAATTGCTTATCACAGTTTCTTCTATTAGTTTTGTAAATTTCGAGAGCCCATCACATTTACCAGCCCCCAACTTTGGAATTTATAATTTAAATATTTTTCTGATTGTCTGGGTGCTAAGGATTCTGTCAATTTTAAGCCCCCACTTAAGAGACCTCCGTGTTGAAAATATTTTTGCTTATAGCTCGAAAACTATTGGGTTTATAAAATACTAGCTGTTACCCGTCGTGGCTTCGCCCGACGAAAAGTTTAAACAATAGTATTGTAAAATTAATGTAAAATCAAAGGTTGGGAATAGTCCTATGTGTTATTCCAGGACATACTCTACCTACCTACAAAGTTTCATTCGAATCTGTTCAGTAGTTTTGACGTGATTGAGCAACAAACATCCAAACACACAAACTTTCGCATTTATAATATTAGTAAGATTATTTCAGTAAAATATTTTCATATTTAATAGTCACACAACTTTACTTTCGTATCTCAAAGAGTTGTGCTTTATTATTTTTTAACGTGCACTTTCTGAACCGACTGTTTATTCCAGCTCAAAGAGAATTTCTTAGAGCGAGAGCTAAGGTGCCTAACAATTTTGCCGGGAAAGGTATTTTGTCATAACTTCCAGGGTTATTTTACATGCCACAATCAATATGGGACCAACGGCTTTACTTCCCCTCAGAAGGAAATTGTGCTCCGGATTTTTGTCGCTCAATAAAAATCTGTTGACCCCGGCTGGGTTTTGAACCCAAGAACAGCAGGTCCTGATGCGAGCACTTTACCCTAAGACCACCAAGGTTGATTATAGAATTGTGGTTGAAGTGAGATATCTGCTTAAGTGAAGTATCCTCTAATATATTTTCCCGGGAAAATTAGATAGGCCATTTTGTTTTTATGTTAAATTGTGCATAGATACGAATTTTAATCAAAATCGTTTGAGACAATTTTGAGAAAATCGATATCTTCACCATTAAGTGAACCACCTTTAAATTTAGGTATAGATCCATAATTTAAAAAAATGCTCTGGATAAACTTATGAAATCCCTTCATACAAAGTTTTAGCCCAATCGGTTAAATGGTTTTTGCTCTAAGTTGATGAACAGACATACAGACTGACAGCATTGCGAAAACAACATTTTCGGGGATTCTAATTCAATTTTTCTACAATCACAATACCGCTATCTCTCTCTCTCTCTTGTTGAATTGTTGAATGGTCGTTACAATAATATCATATAAATTATACCAAGCTCACTTTGTCAATATGAACCTAAAATGTGTATTATGATATACTTTTCTCTGGTGACACAACCAAACAAACCTGACAACGCAAAACCAGGTCATACCCATAGCGAGAGGGGCGGGAGGGATTTGAACTCAACTACCTTATCCTCATAGAAAGTATTATTATTACTATTATTATTATTATTATTAATAATAATAATAATAATAATAATACATGTTTATATTCCTCCTCAATTCATAGGTTTGTCGCTTATTGGTGTCTGGTCTTTTAAGATGTATATTACGCACAAGCCCAATAATAATTATTATAATATAATTATTTTGTTTTAAATGCCCTAAATTGCTTAGAGAAAAAGTGTTCCATCTTTATATATAAAGTGTTCCATATATATATACATATATGTATATAGAAAAGTGTTCAATATAATTATATATATAAAGTGTTCCATGTATATACATGTATATATGAAAAGTATTCCATGTATATACATGTATATATGAAAAGTATTCCATATAACTATATATAAAGTGTTCCATATATATATATATATATATATAGTCTATATATATCTATATATAATAAAGTGTTCGGTGTGTTTCGTATTTATATAAAAAAGGTGTTCCATGCTTATTTAAATAAATAATTTATATATATATATATATATATACTCTAACTGTTTTTGTAATTTTACCATCATTCATCGAAGATAAAAATCCATTCAAAATAAATCTCTCCCTGAGTACAACTTTGTGCAAAGCTACTTTGTCTTGGAATAATTAGTTAAAGACCTAAAAAAAATTAATACATGCAAAAAATCAAACGTAGTTCCATGACTAGTTTTCGTAATGTCTCCAGGCATTTCGTGTACAATCCCTCAGCTATCATTCGGTAGAGGGTTGACACAACATCGTTTATCTTCTCGCCTTTGACGACCTGTTGTTGGCACTCGTCACGCGCGAAGTTAGATGAACAATTCCTCTATAAATCATCTGCTGTGTTTACAATCGCGGGGAAATTTGCTTTAAAATACTCTAGATACAATTTGCCACAGGTGTCATTATTGGGAGGTACAGGGGGATATGCTTCCCTCAATAATCTGCTCAAATGGGACATTCTTTGTACCATAAAAGAAACCGTGAATTGTTTTATTCGGAAAAAGAAAAATCCGCTTTTGGAAAAATTCAATAATTATTAAAGAAACTTTTTATACGTCTTAAATTTGTGCTTTTCATTTGGTACGAAATATCTTGTATTTTCTAATTTTTATAAATAAAAATTATTCGTTCTGTACTCCGCTCTCCACCCCTCTCCCCTTCCCGCTCCCACCCCCACCGTACGTAATTAAGAACTAGCAACACCAATGTAATTTACGTGAATCTGTGAATGTATGCACGCAATTATGACAGGGTTTTTCATGTCATAAAAAAAGGTGCTGACATATCTCTAAAAAAAATGTCTTAAGTTGTAAATTTCTACAAAAATCACAAAACGCCTGAACTGTCGCTAAGAACTACTTACCTAGATTTTTCTTATGAATGTTCATTTGGAGCCCCTTTTAGAAAATACATTTTCTTTTTTCGTCGACACCGATTAAAATATTCTTTTTTATTTTATAGATTGATTCTAGTTATCAAAAGTAAAAACTAAAGGTCACATTACTTGACGTATGAATAAGTCAAAGAAGTGAATCTAGTAGCCTTTTTCTATCTGTCAGCAATGCTGGCTCAAGGGTTTTAAGGGCTCCATTTGTTCTGTATAATATAGGCTAAATAAACCGCACCCTCTGCATGACGCAAAATAATAGCAGTAATGTGCCACAATACCGAACACAAATAATAAAAAAGATATAAATCAAAAATAACTACCGGCTCCCACACCCTACACCAGTCAACTCCTTTAATCAACGTGTGTGAAATTAGTAAACCTTCTTCCCTTCCTCTTCTCTTAATATTTTCTGAAGCTTTTAGTTAAATCATCATCATTAGGTCATCAATATCGCGGTTGTTTTGATGCAACTCTCCACTTTTGTCTACTCTGGGAAAATATTTTACATCTGTGTACCTTCTTCTGCCAACATCGTTTGCCATCTGAATCATGTACTCCAGTCTTGACCTCCATCTTGAATTTCTCCCTTCCACATCCTCCTTCTGTAATTAACTTCATCAAACTATCAGTATATGGGCTACCCTGTTAACTAGCTGTTATTTCTTTATATAAAATAACTATCAGATTATTTAATTTAAATGACATATTTTCAATCTAACATTGCAAACAACAGTTTTTCCTGAACATGAATGCGCTTACATCGAATGCAACGGCTCTAAACGAGAAACAAACAAAACTGACCCCCCCCAACCCCCCAAAAAAAATTAAGTAAAAATGAAGAAATCTTCAGTTAGTGGATTCCACCTAATTGGTTAACTTACTCCGTATCGATTAGTTTTTTAGCTCTAGTTCTGTTCCGATTTGTTCCTCTGTTAGCCAGCCGTGCTTTATCACGTGCATGTATGCACATAACAATAACAAAATCAAAACAGCTAATAATGCCGTGACTGTCTTGTTAGAATGTAGTCACGTGATCGTCGTTTCTGACCTTCCAACTATTTTTGTTCGCATCGGCTGTGGCAGTGAAATAAAACTGTAAAAGAGGGTCTATATGACCATTGCGCTGTGTTTATACTGTCTAGACTGCAGAGAATTGCCGGTTTCGCAGTGTACTTTGGGATGTAAAGGTAATCAACAATACTTGTTTACGTGCATGATTTCGTTACAGTAGTGTAAATAGGGCATGCCAAGGTCAAATGTATTTGTGGATATGATAACTTCTTCCATTTCCCTCCACGTCTCACCCACTACCTGTTTGGACTTGACGTATTTATATTGGTTAAGCTAATGAAGCAGAGATGAAGAAGTTATAATTTAGGGGAAATGTACCCGAATTTGCGTGGAGTGGAGTGGGAAACCGTTTAGAAAAATACAAATCATGCCAAACAGGGATTAGAACCCCGATATAACCATCATGGGTAGTACAGTCTATTGCGAGTAATGTCTTAGACCATTTGACCATCGAAGTAGGTCATATACAACCATTTAATATAGTTCGTATGAAAATAATTATAATATAACATTAATATTAATCACCTGACCTGTTCTCGTTCTTCAAGTTTAATGAATCAACAATGTCACAAAAAAGAATTCTAGTGGGTTGCATAGACTATTTCATGTAATAGTAGTCAATGCAGGTTGCTTTAAATCTTTGATAAATATTTTTACTTTCTCCCGACTCATCGTAGGGAAAGTATTATGATCGTTAAAAAAATTTTAACTCGAGATTTTGATGAATGTCGACGTTTAATGACCCCCGGAAACCAAAAAAATAGTTTTCGCAATGCCGTCTGTCTGTACCTTGGGCTAGAGCCGAAACTATTTTTCCGATTAAACTAAAACTTTATATCTGGGCTTTTCATGATGTCCCTCCAGGGAATTTTTGGAATTAGATATATAACCCTAAATCTAAGGGTAGTTTACTGACGGGCAAAAAGAGAAAAAAATCGATTTTCTCAAAATTCGATCTAACGATTTTGATTAAATTTTATATCTAGACACTGTTTATTAATATAAACAAGATGGAAATTATCATTTTCTCATTAAAATGACTTTGAGAGTACTTTACATAGGGGAAATTTTCCAATTTTCATCATTTCTCCGCAAATATTCGAGATAAGAAATGTCTTATCATTATAAAGTTGTAGTACTATTAATTATACAAATATTTTACTTGAAACATATTTTTACAAAACAAATAGTTTTTAGCTATCATCAAATATTATATATTTTTTAGTTCAGGTCTTTGAAAATGAGTTTAATTCTTATGCTCTTTGGTGGACAAAGAGATTTCTCTTTCCTAAATTTTTTTTTAAAAGTGTTCCTAATTTTTAATACTATAAAGTAAGTAAGCGTTTATATTATTTAATTTATGATATTTTAGTGTTGTGTTTCTACAACAATGTTCAGATCAACTATTTCGTTTCACAAATCTTACGAGTTTTTATTAAAGGTATATTTTAAGATAAAATCGGAAGAAAGTCTGTGTGATGCACTGTACCATTTGTTCTAATCTCTCTCCGCGTTTTTATTTCAAGGGATAACATTTACCATGGTTAAATTGGATGTCTGCATATAGGAAAACATACTAAAGAATTATTGAGAAGGAAATGGAATCTAAACTAATTTTTCCTCAAAATACCACTACGTTTAGTTTATTTTGTTACACATAGGGTTTTCTTGACAATTGTTAAAAATGTATCATAGGCATCACGGCATTTGAAAAGAAACTTTTTAAATGTAGATAAAAAGTCATGTTTAAGTTCCACTATTCCCACGGTAAATGTAAAATAACTGTTGAGATTAATATGTGAATAAAAATTAAGCTAGTCACATCTATTGGAGAAATATCTTGTATATAGCTTGATAAGCCCGTTTACGGTAATAGAAATTATGAGGAAATTGCTGAAGATATTTTGACAAACAACCTCTCATTTTAAATATTAGGGGACCAGGATGTAGTTTCCAACGAAAATCTGATTTTTCTCAGAGATTTTTTCAGCTTTTCATTCTTTGTTACATCAATCACCACGGAACCCATAATTTGTGCATGAGTGTATATCTGAAAACAAAATATGTATCTCTGGTTACAATTAATAATACCAGCTCCACTCTTACCTTAGTGGGGTGATGCAACAAATATAAATATTACGGTAGTTATTTACTTATTATTAATCAAACAAACCGATGATATTGGGTTAAAACTACCTTCTTTTTTTGTATTGTTGATTTTTTATCCTTCCTCTTCTTTGTCTCTAAATGTTTGCTTCTGTTCTCATGTATGATTTGATTAGCTCTTTTACGGTGATTTAAAATGAGAGAATATGACTGAACCGATTTCGACAAACGTCGCCCACTCATTTTTAAGATTAAAGATCCAGGATGTTGCCAAAAATAGTCGTTTCCAACGAGAAACATAATTATTTTCCCAGCGAGTTTTCAGATTTTCATTCTTTACTTACATCACCATGGAAACCTTTATTTGTGCATGATTTTAGACCGGTAAGTAAAATATTTCCCCTTGGTTGAAAATAATAGCTCATTCTGTAAATAAAATATTTCTTTTTTGGTTAAAAATAATAACTTATACTTACTTAAGTTGTACGGTGCAACAAATATAAAATTGATGACAACAATTTATATATACTAAACAAATCAATGATAGTATATTAGAAATATATAGTTTTGTTTGCATTGATACTTCATCTTCTTTATTTTTGAATATTTACCTTTTATCACAAAATGGCTGTTATAATGAATAGATGACCTTAGCACATATTTTACTTACATTCTTTGATTTTGGAATGTTGTTATCATTAATTTGCATTTAAAGCAACAATATTGAATATAATAATTCACACATTAAAAGGTTAATTATTACTAAGTTTCGCTAAAATATCTGCTTACGTTTTGTTTCGCGCATGAATTATAAATTAAAAACGATACAATGATGTTTAAATATGTTTTGGAATGTATTTTAATTTAAAAAATTAATGTAATGATCTGGAAATGTGTTCAGATAGCCATTTTAATCGTGTAAATATGGGTTTTGGTGGGGTTTTTTTTTCAAATGGTATCACAATGCCAATGTTTCTTAGCTACCACTTAATTTTGAATGTAAGTGTATAGTATATTTAAAGTAAGATTGTATGTGTTCCATCTATATTTTCACACACACACTCTTTCTACCCCACAAACTTACTCTCTCACAAACTTAATTTCTCTCACACTCTCTCTTTAACACAATCTAGTTCTCTCTCTCTCTCTCTTTCACTCTTTCACACAAACAATCTATCCCATTGTCTCAGAGTATCTCTCTTATAATCTTTCTAATACACACTCTCTCACACACTTTCTAACACATTATATTTCTCTTACACGCTCTCTTTCTCACACACATTTCTTCTCACACTCTTTCTTTATCACATATACTCTTTTTTACACAATCTCCCAATCATAATTAGCAACAATGATATTAGATTGGAAATTAGGGAAATAATACAGTCGGGAAATGTTTGTTACTACTCTGTCAGTAAGTTGTTGGCGTCTCGCCTGCTATCAAGAAAAGTAAAACTCAGAATACACAAAACCATAATTTTACCGATTGTTCTCTGTGGTTGCGAAACATGGCCTCTTACCTTAAATGACGAAAAGAAATGTATGGTGTTCGAAAACAAGGAATACATTTGGTCCAAAAATGGATGAAGATAGTGGGGAGTGAAGAGGGTTACATGATGATGAGATGCATACCCTGTATTCATGACCGCACATTGTTAGGGTAGTAAAATCTCGCAGGTTGCGGTGGGCAGGTTATGCAGCGCGAATGGGAGTATCTAGAACCGCGTTCAAGGCATTGAATGGCAAATCCCATGGGAAGAGGCCACTGAGAAGACCCAGACGCAGATTGGAGGATAGCATTTGAATAGACCTGAGAGAGATAGAGTGTAATGAGATAGATTGGATAGAATTAGCTTAAGATAGGTATAGGTGGCGTACTTATGTGAATGCGGTAATGAACTTTTGAGCTCATAATGTCATAGTGTAAATAAGTATATATGTATGTATGGCCTAAATATATTATATATAACTATAGATAATACAGGAGAATTAAATTCAATGTCACAATCTATAATTTTTTTCATGCCATATGGGTCAAAAGATTAATATGGTTTAAATAGTGTGAAATAATGCACAGTAGTTTTAATTGAGTTAGCCTCTTTAAGTAAAATATGGATCATCTAGAGAGTATAAAAATATAAAATTAATTCAGTAGATGCTCTTTCTAAAAGTTTGTAATAACTTCTGATGTTGGATTATTGGGATAAATTTATATAAAAATATAAATAAGTTAGGTCTCACTAGGAAAAAAGAATAATTTACATGATGATTTCCTCTAAGATGGTGGTTGAAAATTAGTTTCTTCTTTACAGTCGAAATATTGAGTTCCACTCAATAAGAAAATCACGCAGATTGAGTACTAGGCTTCTAGCTCATTTTGGATATATTTTAAATTCACTTTACCATAAAAAGTCTATAATTCTTAATATTTTGAATGCTTTCTTTGTCCATGAAAAGCAAGAGAATTAACCAGTAGTCCAAAACAATCACTAGTGTATTAAAGGATACTTTCTAATTTAATTAGCTTGTAAAATGTAGAAATAACTAAATATATTCAAAGAATAATAAAATTTAGAAAATTATTAAGGACATTATTGTGAATTATTAAAAGTAATAGCTTTGAGTTTTGACGTCTACTGTCAAAATTCTAATATCGCGCTGTGAATGAACGAAACAAATACGAAATACGTCCTTGAGCGTGGCTACTTGCAAAGTCTGCCGCTAGAATGCAGTAATGGTTCCACCAGTTCAGAGTCTAAGATATACGGGTCTGGCTACTCTTTAGTTCCAGTGATCAGACATTGAAGTTTGATGGTGCTAGTATCGTTGCGGGATAGAGTGCGCGCATTTTAAATTTTGAGAGGTTGGTACCCCTAAGTTTACATTTTATTGTTATACAGTAGTTATTTTATTCCGAATGTGGTAACAAGTGAGTAAAAATAATAGCTCACAACAAATGATAACAAACAAATTACAAATTAATCATTTGCTCACTGATGTAATATAATTTAAATTTATTAATTGTAATAATGTATTATAACGTACATACTAATTATTTGTTTGGTAAAATTTGATCATATAAACATGGTTATAAATTATTATTTAAGAAGTGTATTGATGTATGAGGGTACTAGGGCATCAATCAGTCTTACCATCCTGCTAATGACATGTGAGGAGATTTTTGATTTAATCCTGATGGTTAGCATTTAGGGTAATTTGTGTGAACACGAAAATTATAGTATCTCCTTCGATAAAGGCACTAGGCCGAAAGCAAGAATGAAATGAGCAAACGTGAAGAGTGAATAAGAAATGTGATTTTTGAGTGGATTTTAAAAATATTATTTACATTAGAAAGTGGGAGTGGCGTTAACCAGCAATCTTAGAGGGACGGTACGTTCTTGCATACTATTCAGTACCAAGACAAATCAATGCCACTCACCCTTAATTTTTACTCATTTCATTCTTGCATATAGTCTATAAGGTTTCAATATCGATTTATTATTCCAAATACTTATTATATAAAAAGTCAATATTTATAATTTTAGTTTCTATCGATTCTCCATATCTTTGTGAGTGTATTGATATAAAAATGATCGATTTTTTAATATCAAACAAAAAAAGTGACATTTGTATGAGTACGGTTTTTGAGCATCTTTACCCTCTTACTTAACTTTTTTAATCTTGCGTGCGCAAATAAATTTAAATATGTTAAAGATTTTTTTCGTATTTGTACAGTATTACCTTTAAAACTGAATTGTATATCCTTTAATGCAAATTTTTCTTCAGGAAAATGTAGTATAACACTTCACTATTTTCAAACAATAACACTTTTATTCATCAGAGACATGTTTTCGCATAAGAACATTGAAAGAAACTGTTAAATCTGTCCCCCCACAGTGTAGCAGACGATAAACTTGAACGTCACGCTTTTGTCCTTGGCAATGTGTACGTGTATGTCCACCCAATTATATTATAGAGATCAATATTTCAAACTAAACACCGAACGCTAAATATCTACGTAAATTTGATAGCCTTTTACGAGTAAACTTTTAATTAGAAAGTCGAATGAGGGCTTATTATATATATCTTTACCCAATAAAAAGTTTAGAATACATTTTAGTGCAGTAATATGCTAATATCGCTGTAACAATCCACTAGTTTAATTTATTTTGTTTAAACAAACTAAACGAATATTTACCTGAGCTTGGGCTCCCTTCTTCCACACCTTATTATTTTCCTCGGGCTACCTGACTTAAGTAAGTATTTGTGTCTCTAAAGAAAACAAAATTAGCATGAGTATTCCTTTTATGCTCGCTAAGAACAATATAATAATAATAATAATAATAATAATAATAATAATAATAATAATAATAATGGATCTTTTCCTAAATGCGTAGCTTCGACCTAAGTCAGTTGATTGAGCGTAATTTTGGATTGTTATAAAAAATAACATTTTCTCCGATTAGTTCAACGACTCACTTGAACTATTTTTAAGAAGGCCTGTAATACGATTTTTTTTATATGCGTAAACAAAAATTAAACATATGATAATTTCAGCATGTTAATTTAGTTAATCGTCTAGTGGACAGTACACGTTGTAGAATAATAAGTTCAACTTGCTAATTTTATCATTTTTGTTGATAAATTACGGTTATTGCAAATACTTTTGCTCTAACGTTCTTGTTGAAAAAGGTTAGGATAGGTTTTTCATGATAGATTAGAAGGTATGCTCGTTTAATAGATAATTAAAAATCATTCATCTGTAAACTAGCCTCAAATTTTGAGGATAGTTTACAGACGACCAATTTTTTTAAAGCTGTAATTTTTTAAACGTAACTTTAGCATTTTTGTTCAAAATTATATTTGAAGAGAACCTACTTTATTCTCTTGGAATACGGTACCTAAGGAGTAGTTTGCTAATCTCTGATTTTTTTTTAAATTGTCACAAACTATCATAAACTATAGCTCTAAGAAAATATTTGTATTGTACCATTTATTTAATATAAATACAATAGAGTATACTGACGATGACAGGGCGATCGGGGTTTAGATCCAGGTCGAATGTACTGAGGTCTGAGGGTGGTCTCCCTAAATAGTTTGCCATTATTCCGCCATGCAAATGTGGATTCATTTCCACTAAATTCAACCTCCCCATCCATTATTCATAAACATAAATTAGTCATTAACGTATATATAACCTGAACAATGAACAGGTAGCAAGACGTGATGCTAAAAAAAAAAATA
>CABFWB010001061.1:93468-105889 GCA_902151455.1 Timema bartmani | reverse complement strand
GGGTTCTCTTAATTATGAGAACGTGGAGATGTCCGTATGATATCCCTTGAAACTGGAAAGATGGCAACACCGTGGGAAATCACCGCAGTATAACATTATTTATATTCGAGACTCGAGTCATAGTTTCTTTATTTGACCTTGAGCTTGGTAGTCACTAACCTGTCTATTACTATATTTGTTTAAAAAGAGAAGTTGTCATTTTTGTACATTGCATCGCTTAATTGTATTGTGACTATAGAATCAAATATAACTTTAATGGTAAGTTACTCATTTCGTCATTTTAACCTTTAAAATCTTACCATAATGTTTAAAATTCAGTGCAAGCGAGGCTAGGGATAGTTAAAACCACCTAAATATTTGCTGCGAAAGAGGCTATTAGAATTTAGAATTAGTTTATTCTCCAGCTCCAGCAACTGAAAATTTTTGTTCTGTGCCTCAAGTCTGTAAGGTTTTATGATATAAAAATGCGTTTTATTATTCATAATGACAATGTGTTTTCATTACTTTTTTTTTTATCACCGCGTCTTACTAACTGCTTAAGTTATACACTTTTTTTTGTTATTTAACGCTAACAAAAGGTATTATTCTTCACTAAAGCACACCAATAAATTGGGACATAACAATAAGATTACTAATTTTTCAGTAGGCTAATAATTTATCAACTAACCTATACACTGCGCATTGCCGCCATCTTTGATCTTGCTCTTATTCCATTCCCCCATACCTTTATTTCTGAACATTGCGCAAATTTAATGTTGAAACACTTTATGTATCATATTAAAATAAATATATGTTTTATTATTAATACAAACGACATGAATACAAAGATTTTAATATATATAATTTTAGGATTAGTTAACGCATCGCCCGAACGGGTAATAAGATAGGGAGCTTAAAATATACAAATTAATTGTAAATTTTATACTTAGGCCTAGTCAGAAAATGAAAAAAACCCAACCTAAATCATAGAAGAAAGCCAATATTGAAAGGAATGTAAGTCTAAAATGGCACTTAAATTACTTTATCACACAGAAGATAAAATGTTTATTATTAGGCCCCGATTACCTATCCCAACCTGACCTTTGTGGCAACAAAATTAGAAATTGTGTCCATAATATAGAATATATAAGATTTGTATTTCCAAAATATAAAAATTTTATGATAAATTTACCTTACCAACTTGATACAGTGAATCGATATAAGTTATACAGTAATTAAAAGATTTTTTTTAGCTATTTTGACAAAAAATAAAAAGGCACATTTAAGAATCAAATAGCCAAAGCTATTATTTATGACCTTAGGATTACTCCATCTAGAATTCATATTCTGAAAATTGAAAAATGACACCTGGACACAGGAATTGAACCTGGTACCTTTGGCTTAGTATGCCAATGTTCTAACCACTGAGCTATCCAGGAATCATCCCGTGCCCAGGGTCATTTGTAGCCAACGTTTTCCGCACGTCTATCATAGACTACCTTAAAAATATGAGTGAAGAATGACCCTGGGCACAGGACGATTCCTGGATAGCTCAGTGGTTAGAGCATTGGCGTACTAAGCCANGCATTCACTGTGGATACTTGCATGAGTTTGAATCATGTAGTTTCAGTTTTAGGTGCGACACGTGTTCCCGAACTCAGATTGGTTAACATTTTTATTTAAGCAACATTATCGACCTACATCTCATTTATAAAGCATGCTTAATAAATGAGATGTAGGTCGATAATGTTGCTTAAATAAAAATGTTAACCAATCTGAGTTCGGGAACACGTGTCGCACCTAAAACTGAAACTACATGATTCAAACTCATGCAAGTATCCACAGTGAATGCCAATTTAGCGACTTTGTCGCTAGACCTAGTGACTTTGATGGGTCTAAAACGACTAATTCTTATTTTTAGCGCCTAGCAACTAATCTGGCGAATAGTGACTTTACTTAATTTTCTGTCAAGTTCATGTTTATTATTTTTAAATTTAATGTTATAGAATCTTGATTTTTGAACTACGGTACCGTACTGCAATGCATTGCTTCGGTATACAGAAGAGCTCTAAACTATCTGTCATTCACAAATCACAATTACATCATTACGGATCCAGGGATCACCTCAGTCCCTGATCTATCTTACATTCAGTTGAGATTAATTTATGTATTTTTGGTTTGGTGACAAGGTGACCTGGCGGTCCACGGCGAAGGTGTCAGACTTCTGTGCTGGGGGTCCGGGGTTCAATCCTCGGTCCTGGTACAGATTTATATGATTACCAAACCCTTCCTTCACCTCTGACAAGATGTGTGTTAATCACAACTTGTGAATGTGTGGAATGACAGGCCTCCACCGTGTGTTCGGATTCCACGTTAAACTGTAGGTCCTCCATTTCATCTCACAATCACCCTACTATTGTACATTAGCGTAAGTGCGTACAACCCGAACGGGTAGTAAGACACAGTGCTAATAATAACAATAATAATGATAATAATAATAATAATAATTATAATTATATAATAACAATAATTATTATTATTATATAATAACAATAATTATTATTATTATATAATAACAATAATTATTATAATAATAATAACAACAATAACAATTATTATTATTATAATTATTATTGTTGTTGTTATTATTAGCACTGTGTCTTACTACTAATTATAATAATAATAATTATAATTGTTATTGTTATTATTATTATAATTATTGTTATTATATAGTAATATTAATAATAATAATTATTATTATTGTTATTATTGTTGTTATTGTTGTTGTTATTATTATTATTATTATTATTATTATTAATTATTATTGTTATTGTTGTTATTATTATTATTATCATCATCATCATTATCATCATCCTTATCATCATCATTATCACTATCATCATCATCATTATTATTATTGGTTTGGCAACAAATCTGACAACTTTTAATTTTTCATTCAGCGACAATCTAGCGACTTTCTGATAGGCCCTACTAATCTAACAACAACACTTATATGGTTGTTGGCAAAACTTAGTATCAATTCAAACTTAACAGATTACAACTGCCCTTCTGATGATGTCACAAATATAAAAACCCAAATAAATGTTTAACCTCTGAGCAGGTGTGCCAGGCTATATAGTACTCAATTCTTATATTTGTTTGTGTGGTCACACTGTCAGGTATCTAAAAATGTAATAGGCCTAGTCTTTATCTTCCTTTGTTGTGACCCTGGTATATTTGGATTTAAATTAGTTAGCTATTTTCCTGTAAATTGAAGCTAGGTTATTTGAAATACAATTATTGTTGAGGCATGAAATACCCCAGATGCGCAAGCTCAACCAACACATTTTTTTTAATCAAATTAATTTTTGAACAACCATTCCATTATTAATCTGTCATATTCTATTTATCAGTGGCAACTTTTTATTTTTTCCTATTGAAGTCAAGATTCTGGGTTTGATTTTCGGCAAATACACTATAATGTTATCATTGGTGAATTTAGTTAGTTGCAATTTTTTGTATGCCTTAGAAGTAAGTTAGTTTGTAAGTTGTGTTCTGATATAACATATGCTTTTAACTTTTATAAAATGCACGTTCTCATAATGAAGGTAAAAACAAACTAATTACTACCCATTTTGGATAATGTATCCCGCATTAGTTGGTAAAATATTGCAGGAATTTTCATATGACTATGTATTGCATGTGTTTTCACATTTGTATCAGTAAAAATTAGGAACATAATAGCCTAAACAGTATTTTTTGAATCTGAAACTATTTCACAGCACTTTTAGAGAAAGTTTCATATTATGAATTATGGTACTTTCTGTTTACTAACAAAACAATCTATACATGATCTATCAATAATTAGTTTTATGTTTATTAGTGGAATGTGTTTAGACCAATTCAAAATAAAATTTAAAAATAATTATAAATATTATTGTGAAAATTGGTGGTTTAAAATAGCCGCATACCTGCTTTTGTTAAATATAGGTTGATGTGCCCTCTCAAGGATTAAAATAATTATTATGATACAAACCTAACTTTAAAACCACCTTTATACTAGTTATATTATCATGGTGTATACAGTATACCCAACGTAGCTTAACCTTCCATGTGTTAATAAAGTAAAATTTTGAATAACATTAATAAAATAAACCATTTAATATGTATTGGTATAGGAAAAGATTCGTCATACAACCCTAAGTCCATGGTCTAACATTATGCCAAATCTTGGTATTGATTGATTTACCATTTTCTTAAGTAGGTCTATGTGATAATAATATTATAGAATTTTTTTTAACAAAACACAGAAAGTAATTTTCATACACACTATATATAATATACTATTCCCACAAAAAGATTTAGTTAGTAAATGTTAAATAGTTTTATTTGATCTTTGTCCAGAAACCTTATAGTTTATTTTAGCAATATAATCCATTCCAACTTCTAATTATGTGGGCCCTATTTATCAATAATGGAAGGTTAGGTTAAGTTAGGTTGCTATAGTTTTCTTTATAAACATATACAGTAAATTATTGCATGATATGATATACATATTTTTGTGTGATTAAATATTTATGACTGTTGAAATATATTTATTTGTGAGGTTCCCAGTTGTAACCGTTATGTGTGACAGTTTACTTAGTGTAATTTCATTGAAAGGTATTTAAAATGTTTTTAAACAACCAAGCAAACATGCAACTGTGTTTTTACAATAAAATAAAAGTGAAATGTGGCGGTGGTGACATTTTTATTTCTGAATAAAAATAGGAGATATAGTTGCAATATGGCCGAATGTTAGTGTCACATTGGTGTGTAATATAGTTTTAATTTTATAATTAATTAATATTTTGAAACAATCCATTTTTGCCATTGTTTAATTTGTTAATTTAATACCATTCTTAAAACACCTAAATTCACAATGGTTGTACTTGCAAGTGCCCAGTATTTATAATATTCAAATACATTTAATAACATTTTATATATAATTTTACCAAATTTCCCCCCTCCCCACCCTTGAGTTTATTAGAAATCATGTTAACATTGTCAAGATAACAAGAGGACTAGACTTATAGTATATTATTGTTTTCCAAGCAGCTAGGCCTATTTTAATATATTTTAATAAATAGCCTTCAGCATCTTCAATGTATTATTCTTTTCTAGGCTTAATTTAACCTCTATATTACTAAATTAGTGAGTTCAAATGTTTAATTATAAGCAAATGTGGGTTTTTATGTTAATGATAAGTAGTCCAAAGTTGTAAGCAATATATGTTTTAAATTCAATTCACTAACTTCATTTTTAGGTCTTTAACTTTTAAATCTCGTAGTTTTTATTTTTGTAAAGTCTGTTGAAATTATATAGTCATCTACATTTATTACTTTTATCTTTCATCAGTGGTGGCTCATCACTTTAGAAGCTTCAGGGCGCGGTCTGTTTAGTTCATAAATTATTTCTAAATAATATATTTAAAAGAAGACACAAATTTTGGAATATGTTTTGTTAAATATTCATTTATTTAAACTCAAAAATTAATATCACAAACAACATGCAAGGATAAAAAAAAATTAAACTCACCCCAAAGAATGTGGATCTGTTGTGGAAACTCTGCAGCTGTGTAATCTGCATAAATATATAGGTACAATGGTCAATGTCCTCACAAGCTCACAACATTAGTATGTAGGATACACAATATTTACATTATTTACACTTGCGAGAAATGACTTAGTATGCAATAAACAAATAAATTATTTTATAAATGAAGTCCATGCGCCTCTCCTTTAATTTAATGAACTTTTCCATAACTCTGTCGTCAAAGGCGTTCATTTGTGTGATTAGTTCCTTGTTGATGGCTACCATCGCTAGAGCATTCAGTCTGTCATTTGTCGTTGTATTCCTTAGGAAAGTTTTTATTCTTTTCAGTGTTGAAAAGCAACGTTCAGATTCAGCAGACGTCATTGGTGTCGATATGATAATTTTTAGAAGCTTCGTCACCTCACTGAAAACTGAACTAATGTTATTTTTCTCCATGAAGTTCAATAGTTGTATTGCCCCTTTAATGTCAAAGTCCTGTCATCTGTATAATAGTCCCAATTCAGACCGGAGTTTTTCTTTTTCTAAGAAAGGGTAGTGTTGGATTACTTGCGTGAGTTTTTCTTCCGGAAAGCAAGTAGAAAATTGGAGAAATGACTCATTACATAACAAAGAAGCTGCCTCCAAATGACCAGTAAAAGCAAATCTGTCTTTTACATTAGTTGTAATGACATCACACACTTCTTTAGCATCCCCCACTCTGGTGCTACATTCAACATTACTTTTCCTTTTTCTCGGTTGTTCAGGGAACTCTTTGTTTATTTGCTTCTCTATTTCATTTCCTTGCTCTCTCTCTTTCTGCATCTCATTTTCAAAAATGCAAATGTCATTTTGCCACTTTATACTGTCTCTATTCCTGGTTTGTAGTTGTTGGTACAATATATCCACGTGAGGTAAAATTTTGTAAAAAAAAGAATTAGCCAGAAAATGAAATTTGGGTCCTGAAAAGCCCTTCTGTGGCTACTCACCTTGTTAACAGTAAGTTTGTTTGTGCACTTTTCCTCGAGAACTTCAAAGCATTCCTCCAACTTATCTCTATTTTCGTACACAACGTTAACTGTTTGAATGTTGTAGTTCCATCTTGTTGTAGCAACTCTGAGTAGGCTGACTTGTACTACTTGCTCCAAAACGTCAGATCGTAAAGATGAGTGCGAAAAAAATGCGGGAATGGCAGGAAGGTTTGAGAAAAAAACTCGAACTTTGCTGTTGGCAATGGTTGCTTTTTCCAATATCAAATTTAGCTGATGAGCGTAACATTGTACAAAATAGGCAAATGGGTATATTTCTCTAATTTTGGCCTGTACACCCCCAACAGAGCAACTCATAACATTAGCACCATCATACGTCTGTGCTATTAATCTTCCTTTTGAAGTGTCTAGAAGAGGTTTGATGTCCATTATGCATTTTGCTAAGGTTTCTGCACATCTTCCTTCAGGATTAAGAAACCCCCAAAACCTCTCACAAGACACCTTCGATGGTTACAAATTCAGAATCTCGTATCTGCTTTTCTATTTCCTCCCTACAGGCACTAAGCATGCAGTCCAGTATGTCATTTTGTATTATTTTTGATGGCCGATTCTAAATGGGCTTTCATTGCAGAATTTAGCTCAGCAGTATAATTAATTAGACCTCTGTAGACACCAGGATTTGTAGATGATGCTGATTCATCATGACCTCTGAGAGGTAATTCAAAAACACCACAGAATTTAACACATGTAATCAACCTTTTTAATATGTGCCTATTTTTGTCAACGTGAGTGTTGTGTTTTTTAACGTTTTCTCTGTATTGTGAGTCTAGACTAGCCGATATGTTTACTTTGCCTAGCAAAGAAAGATCAACAACACTATTCATGTGATTCACAGATACTTCGTGTTTCTTAATTTTTTCTGTTAGATGTTTTATATCATTGATGCCTTTTACTATCCACAAGCATTCACCATTATTTCTGGGAGAACAAAATACACGGGAAACAGTACAAAGATTTGTCCACATCATATCCGCAAATCCAGCCATTTTTTGGTATGCATCTTTGGACTTGAGCTGCCTTTTAAAAACTCGATTTTCATTTTTCTTCGTTTCACTTTGTTCCATACAGAATTCAGGACATGACCTACCTAATGATTTCAATTCTCTTTTTTGATCAAGAGTTAATGTTGCAACATTCTTTGTCTTAAGCACCTGAATTGAACTATTCATATTAAGCCTAGTTACAAAAAATATTAAAACATATAACTCAAATAAACACTATCCTAAAATAACCCTACCTAATATTATTATAAACACACACGCCACACACAGCCTCAAGATGCAGGAACACGCAGGATGACTGACAACAATTATTGCTGGTTCACGCTATATACATTATCTCACAAGCTTTCAACCTTAGAGCACTTAAGGGAGAGCACCTTCACACGAAGAATAGGTAGGGCTAGCTAGCCGTAGCAGGAGGGGAACAATAGGCTAAGGGAAGGGAAGATTTGGTTTCACAACACATGGCACTGACCGCCGCATGCCTTACTGCATGCCATTTGGCGACAAGAGGTGAAGGGGGGGAGGGTTTGGGTTTCACAATGTTAGGCGCTGACCTCCATGCGCCTGACTGCATGCCATTTCAAAAACATTGCCTGCTATCACTTAAATCGAAAACATATTTTTCTTGAAACTATTATGGCAAGATAAAATTGTCGTGAGTGTGTGAATAATAACTTTAAAAGGAACTGGGGGTTCGTGGGGATGGGGGGCGCGCGCCTTTGCGCCTTAAGGGCGAGCCACCCCTGCCTTTCACTCTTAAGCTTCACACTGTTTTATTTTATTTGTACCCGGAAGCTGTGAGATGCATG
The DNA here is from genome assembly GCA_902151455.1 of Timema bartmani. NCBI lineage: Eukaryota > Metazoa > Arthropoda > Insecta > Phasmatodea > Timematidae > Timema > Timema bartmani. Next base: position 97,477 of record CABFWB010001061.1, on the reverse strand, counting down.
TGTGGCTTCACAGTGGTAAGGGGAGGTTTGGCGAGAACAGCTAGCCAATCAGCATATCAGATTGTAGCGTCTTTTTTTGATAATACTAACAAGGGAAGTGTTAGACGCAACACACCAGTTAGCACGCTAGCTAGAAAAACATACTAAGAGGTACCTAACGAATAGTCATTCTATTCGTGTTGGCTTTAGGGTGTTTAGAAATGGGTGGAAGAAAAGGGAGACCACCATTTGTCGAAATTATAACAACTTTAACAATATGTTTGTCTTCTAGTATTAATTAACCTTTTTTTTCTTTCATATGTAAATAGTGTTTTAAATGTAATAAAATGTCTGTTAAAGTTAACATTTCTTCAAAATAAAACTTCCAAATCAACCTCATCAAATTCAATCTTTTTATTCAACTACAATCTCCACCCCCACCATTATTAATTAACCCTGAGAAGCTCTGCCGAACCTACTGGCTGCCATGGACAGATACCAAGAGAACAAGATGGAGAGGAGAAGCGACTAGCTACACTTACTCAAATCTCCATATTATTTTCATTAATATTACTAATAAAACACATTTATTAATATTTGTAATATGATGAAGAAAAATTGTCTCTTACTTGATTAAGTTTTCTTGCTGTTCTCAAGACTATCATGTGATGTAGGTTATTACAGTATTAACTGCCTAATACTATTAAATCAACAAACATTTCTTGGTGTGCTTATTGTGAATAGTAATTCATTTTAGTAGTGCTATATCACAAAACAAAATTAATCCACTATTACAGTAGCCACTAATAATAGCCTTCAAGTATCCTTAGTGTGGCCGCATAGTCGCCATTTAAATGTCCAACTAGCGACTGAAAATAATCACGGTACTCCAAATGAACATATATAAAGGGCGCCTCACATGTTCATTATTACTGACATTATTTACTATTACTGTCATTCCTTCAGTATTAAGCTCACGTGATCAATATTACAAACAGTATTTTGGTCAATACACATCTTACTGCTGATGGATAGTTTAGGAAAGGCATGTATTGCAATTGTTTTAGCTGTAGGGCCGAACAGGAAGAATAGCCAGAAGTGTTGGTTGAAGATTGGGTTGCAAAGCGTGAAAGATACACACATCTAACACTATTAAATGAAATAGAGGTTTTCGACCCCATTGATTTCAAGAATTATTTTATAATGAGCCCCGATGTTTTTAAAGAGTTGTTGCTTAAAGAGTTGTTGTGGTTGGTGGTTCCCAGAAGTCACTAAACACTTCTTTATCTTTCACCTCAACCTTGACTTATGTTATTTAAACAAATACTTTAAAGGTTTATTCACTATAATATACGTGCATTCGGTGATGGCTAATGCAATACTGATGAAAATATTGTCATACTCCTTACGTGTTCAATATTACTGGCAGTATTACTGTCACACTAGCAAATACTGACGGGAGTTGGCATCAATCCATCAGTAGACTGACAAACCATCATTATCTACCTCACACGATCAGTATTACTAACAGTATATGGATTCTGTCAGTAATACTGTCAGTAATATTGAACGTGAGGCGCCCTTAATTCTATTCACTAGTAGCCCACTACTACATGGTCATGTGACATAGTTGCCAATACTAATAGTGTGGGAGTAGCTTTGTGTGACAGCCAAGTTCCATTCTAATCACTGCAGTAGCCGTTAATGAGCAGTATTTTCTCATTTTTGTGCATGTTACATTGTGTTAATCATCCTCACTGAGAAATCAAAAGTTTTGGACTGGTCAGGTGATGATATAATCGGATTTTTAAATATTTTCCATAAATATGAGGAGTTGTGGGACACAGCAAATGAAAAGTATACCCAAAGAAACGCTTGGTACGACAGTTACACCAAGTTGTATAGTGAACTGAATGGGGTGGGTTTCAAAATTTGGGATGAAAAAACACCGAGGAAAAAATAAATATAGGATGCATAGTTATTAGTTGTCATAAAATGTCACCTATGACCGATAGACAATATTTTCAAAGTTGTGCACATTAAATTCCAACACTCGAAATAAATTTGAATCTGGAAGCAAAATTTTGAATGGGCAAGTAAAACTTTTTCTTTCTTGCAAAAAAATTTGGAAATGGGGCCGTGGAAAGTTTTTTATTTCTTATAGCCAAGTTGAAAGGTGACTGTGAAAAGCTTTGATGTATTTGCCCTCAAGTTTAACTCCTAAAACAATTAATACTGAGATCATAACATTTAGTTGAATCTTCTTTTCTGTGTGTATCAATTTTTATCTAGTTTAGGTTTCTACTACAATGCCTGACATTTAGCATCCAATACAGGATGTATTTTAATTGGCGTCAAATATTCCCATCGACCAAACATCAAGAAAAGTTCAAATAAACATGGGTCTAAAAACGCTTAGTTTCTGAGGTTGGAGGAATTTTATTGTGTGATTAATAAGCAACCCAACAAAAGGAAGTACTTAACACAATTATGCAAGACAAAGTTTAACAGAAACAACCAAAAACACAAGACAACAGAACATTTTGTTACAATAACAAACAATAACAATAACGAAAGTCACCAAAGTCATGAAAAAGTGAACAATTGCAAAAAAAAAGTCACGAAAATATTGTTGTTTGAATTTCCCTTGCATCATAACAACGCAAACTCATTGAATGTCAAGTTACCCATGATGCCATGCGCTAACCGCCTGATTGTTTTTACCATGATACCAAAGACAAGGTGAACGTTTGCCATCTAGTTAATATTTAATGTTGCGTGTGAGTGCATTATGCCTATGTATGCATTATATAATGTTCACTTGTTTACCGAAGAAATATTTTGGTCATAAAAGATCACCAAAAAGTCACTAATTTTGGTTTGTCCAACTCAGTAGACACCCTGGTCCTGCTTCGATGCATTCTCTTAAGTCTGTGTTCCATACTTTGTTGTACTCTGTTGAATACACCTGTGATTTTCCGTGTTTGTGCACATCCATTTACGATACGCTCTCTTAAAACCTAAACATCAGGAACAAAAGTTGAGTAACCAATGAACTCTAAATGTCCCCAGAGGTAAAAATCCATTTGGTTCAAGTCTGGTGATTGAGCGGGCCATTCAANACCACCACCCCTACAACCAATCTATCTTTGAGGAAAACCTTTAATAACTCTAAAACTAAGCTGTTTTCGACCCATCAAGGTGTCTACCATCCAGGAAAACTGGAATTAACCGGGAATTTGAAGTGGTTGGGGGAAAATAATAAGTCGAGGAATTTCATAAATTACAAACAAAAAGCTAGGAAAGTGTTGGTTTACTCAAAATATGAAATATAATAATCATAAAACAATCGAAGCAGAGCAAAATTTATCCACATCTGAATAAAAATGTCCAAGAGCGCAGACTTATTTTAAATACTCAGTTACAGTTAACAATTGTTTGTGGATATGTAATGTATGTTATAATTTTCTAATTCCTAGTAGACTAGTATACAAATTTTAAAAGAAAATGTTTATTTACATTTTTAAAATTATTATTATTATTATTATTATTATTAAAAAAGGGTGTGACATACTTTTGAGTCGGGAATTTTAGGAAATGATCAGGGGTAATAAGAAAAAAGTTGGGAATTTTATTGGTCAAGTTGAGTAGACACCATGAACCTTGCTTGATTGACTTTTCTTAATGTTTGTTCAATAGGAATACACGCATATATTTGACACCAATTAAATCAAATCCTGTATAAGGAAACAGAATGAGGAGGTGAGGAGGGATTTTTAAGGGTTGTAATGGCATTTGCCTTTAGGAGGTATGAGAAATCATATCTTATTAAAACAAAATCATGAGTTTCTCCTGGCAGGATGTCAAACTTCGTCCCCTAAGTCAGTAGAATGTTTAAGCTAATCTACACCCAAGCTGTTATAGTAAGATTTTTCTGATCTAATTTTTTGTTACAGGCATCTCCTACTTATTCAACAGGTTAAAGACCAGAGAACCGTTGAAAACCAGAAATCATCAAAATGCAAACCCC
>CABFWB010001061.1:75586-93413 GCA_902151455.1 Timema bartmani | reverse complement strand
CCCTCCCTTTTTTTTAGTTTCCAAATGCATTTTGGTTGGTGAAAAATTTAAATAACTCCATATATATTACTTGTGAATGCGATCATAAGCTAAATAACAGACTATATATTTACAAAAATACAGTGAAATTAACAAAAGCTTACCTTCTATACAGAGATTGAACGAAAATATGGTTGTGAATTGATTAGGAGGAAAATCAGCATGTTAAAGATCATGGAAACATGGCGAAATAGGTCGAAAGAGTGAACCATGCATCATATGTATGGGGTTATAATTGAAAAGGGTCTAAAGAGCTGATTATCCAAAAGGGAGGGACCTTCAACTCATATTAATTATTTGACACCAGCTTAAGTCGTTGCATAGTCAAATGCACTAATTTTGAAGTACACTCATCCCTAAAAAACATTAGTTTAATTAGTACTTAAGTGTATAACTCGGAAGGATAGAAAGAGACGGTGCTAAAAAAAATTGGTGGTCCACATGGATATTCATTAAAAGGCTGGTTTAAAAATACAAAAACAGTTACATCTATAAGAAACAACAATTAATATTTAATTATTCGCCAAGCAGGAAGTTGAACTGAAATATTTATCATTTATAGTTATTGTTCCGGTTCTCCAAACAAACATTTTAAGGTAATGGTTTTGGTTAGAGAAAAATAAATGCTACAGTGCTTTTCAGTTCTTAATAATTAGGTTCTGGTTCTGGTTCTGGTTCCACTTCTTTCAATTTATTTTATGTAACACCCATACTACCATTATAAAATTAATATCATATATATATATATATATATATATATTAATTATAACAAAATAAAGGTTAAAGGTTATTTACATTTTAAAAATACAAAATACCCTGACAAAAAATCCTGAAAAAAGAAAACTAGAGAATTTTCAAAATAAAATAAAGTTAAAAAAAGAAAGGTCATAAAATATAATTATAAACAACTAGAACCTTTATGAACCAACAAGAACAAAAAAAAATATTATTCCAATTCTGGTTCTGGTTTTTAATAAAATATCTGGTTCAGATTCCTTGTAATTAACTATTAATTTCGAGTATTGGTTCTAGTTTTGGTTCGACTTACTACTTCCTAAGACTTGTTTAGGAATAGTATTTGTAGATATTTGTGTTAATTTATGGCTCTTTATGAAAATGTTGGTTTAATTTAATTTTTTATTCATACAGGTAAACTACTATCATTGTTGCAGTGTAATCCAAATTTCAACTAAATATCAGATAAAATGTGTGCAGCCTCGGCAGATTTGGGTAAAATGTTTGTTAATCTTTCCTTTATCATACTAAAGTGTTGAAATAATTAAAGTAACAAGACAAATATACTCACATGAGAGGTCTTGTTAACCTATTTATTAAAAATATACTCATAGATCAATAATAGCTGAAAGTAATCAAGGGTTTAATTTGTTTATTTTATCTAAGGAAAAAGGCAATGTGAACGATAACTATTAATAGGAGTAGGGAAATGACTAGAATATGTCTTTTTACCCGCTTTAATGGCCACATGGTTTATGACGCACTAGGCGCAGATGACAGGGAGATCAGAGTTGTATCCCGGTTGGGTGTACTGCGGGTACTAGATCGTTTTCCACTCTCCTTCCAGGCAAATGTGGGTACACTTCCTCAACTCAACTTTCCTAATCACTAACTCGTTAGAGCATTTAGCACATAGGTGAATAACCTGAACAAATAGTAAGACAAGGTGCTAAAAGTAAGTTTTTTTTTAAAAGAGGAAATCAATTCACACTGCTGCTATTTGACAAATGGTCATGGTTGCATCTTAAAAGAATCCAAAATTACTCTCCCGCTCTGCGGTTACATTCTCTGAAAACATGCTAAGAGGGAGTGGGAAACATAATACAGTTTTCTAAATAAGGAAGAAATTTTTTTTAGAGATGAGTAAAACTAGAATTCACTTTTCCTCTAAGCTTTGTTTTAACTAAAAATACCCAACCTAAATTTTAGAATATAAAACATAAGCATAAACTTAACTCTATCATTTAGTATACATTTTATCTCTTCAATTTTTATTTTGTTCACATTAATTCTTTATTTGCATAAATTAGAAATAATAGCTATTAGTGAATGTTTCACTAGAGAGTGAATTCAAATTCAATGAAGTGGAAAGTGTTTTAGAGACTGGTTGTTATATTTGGGCTAGACATAGTAGATACATTATCATGATATAAATTAATAAAATACATTTCACTAATTAAAAAAAATTGTTTGAGTAAAGTAAATAATGGTGAAATAATATGTATAAAATCACTTGTTTAGTGACTTACATAAACACAAACCCTTGTAAAAGATGCAGGATACAAACTAAATAACAGTGAATCTCTGTCAATTTTAAGACCGGATGAAACAGACAAATAATATATGAAGCATGCAACATGACACATGCATCATCGGTGATTCAACTCTTGTCAACATGATACCTTTCAGACCCGGGAGGAGCATCATGGCATGTTGCTGTATACAGGATTGACCACGTGCAACATTGTGATTGAGTAGACTGGTTCACTATTCCATGTTTGATATGCAACAAATGTTTAGTTGTTGTTGAGTTGGTCAATCTGTGTGTAAATGTTTGACAATTCAGTACACCATGCAGGATGACTAGCAATTTTATGTTGATTTTGTGTGTATTATTAAATATACTAAAATTTATGTTTACTTGCGGAAGGAATATTCCAAGACACATATGGGGGAAAAAATGTGGGAGGAATTAGCAAGAATTTGTCAGAATGATTTGCTAATTTGGAAGATAAACACTATATAAACACCAAGATTTAATACATTTTGAATAGCAGGGTGAACCCAAATACGTTGTTTCTTCTTTCACCTTCTGATAATTGCTAGTAGTATCAGATCCACCAGACGACCCCATTATAACTGGATTCTCCCATGTGACATTATATCTGAATGTTCATGTTGCATGTTGTATGTTTGATCAAAAGTGTTACATGTCTCATGCACCATCTGGTGTGAAAGCTGCCTCAAAGTTCAGATAGTTCATCAATAGAAATAAAAAAAATATATTTGTAATCTTCGCAACAGACATAAAAGTGCTTTTTCACTTTCCCTTCACACATCTCTTGTTCTTTATGCTTAGAAAAGTATTTCATATCTGTTTGTTAATTGGGGGGCGCAGCAGTAGACCTAAAGACCTACAAATTAATTTTACCAAAAGTAATTTGGCCTGAAATGAATATCAGATACAAAAAATGTTGACGATGAGTTCACCAAAAGTCAGTTGGCCTAAAATATAAAGTTAAAAACTTGAGGTATCTTCAGAAATTACAACACATACTATTAGTTGTTTCAGTTGATTACAGATAGCACACGTGTTGCGAGGTAGTGTTACAATATTTCTACAAACATTGACTTGTCCTTCCTACTCATTAAAATTGAATAGTAAAGCCAATATAAACTTACCTTAAAATACCGCTTTATAGTAATCCAAGACGCAAAAAAAAAATCACTAAAATGATTTTAACTAAATATGCAAATATTTTTAGAGCTATTTCTTAGCCATGGTGTATAAAAGAAGTTTTGCATATGTCAGTAAATATAAACTTTTTTTTTAGAAAGAAGCTGAACTGTATCCACTCAAACAGTTTCAAATAAACTGCTTTAAAAAAATTCTGAATTGTATCCACTTGCATTATTATATTCACTAAACCCTGAATTGTATCCACTCTGAATGGTCTACATTCAGACATTTCTCAAATAAACAGCTTTAATAAAAATCCTTAATTGTATCTAAAAGAATTATCTACATTATAATATCCACTAAATCCTGTATTGTATCCAATAAAATTATTTGCATTACATCTACTAAATTCTGAATTGTATCCACTCTGAATGGTCTCCATTCAGACAGTGTTCAAATAAATTGATTTTAGTAAAAATCCTAAATTGTATCCACTTGCATTATATCCACCAAATCCGAAATTGTATCCACTCTGAATGGTCTTCATTCAGACAGTTTTTAAATAAATTGGCATTAATAAAAATCCTGAATTGTATCCACTTGCATTATATCCACCAAATCCTGAATTGTATCCACAAATGGTGGACTTTTAAGTCTTAAGTTTTACTGAAGATACTTTAAACGAACATAATGTAGAAGCTTCCTCACACTTTCGGTATAGTGCAGCATGATAGAATTTTCTTAACTAACTATGTATGTTATTTAACTGCATCAAACTCTTTAAATTGTAATTTGTTTTTATTTAGTTTAACAAATATAAGTACTGTGGGGTAACATCAGTTAAATGATGAACATATCGATCACTTAAAAAAAATTGTTTGCAGTCGAAATTATTTGTTTAGTTGATAGATATTATGGTATTTTATAGATATCAATTAACTTAATTTGTCATTATTGGCTCTAATTATTTTTGTTTCAGTGGGCTCAGCTAGATATTTCTAGAAGATATTTGAAGTGGTCCTCGCCTGGAAATGTTTAGAAAATTAGATTCCTCTATGAGCTATTTAGACTAGTCTTTGCATGGATTTTTTTAAATGAATGAAATTACTCATAACTATATGTAATGGGCCTTCACTGCCAAATTTTTGAAAATTGGATGACTGTCTGGATTCTAGAAGCTATTTGGAATTTTATTCAAAGCCATTTTCAGCTTAACATTCGAGAATATCGGAGAGGAGTCGATAAATCTAGAAAGGGGCTAGTTTATTCTATGAGAAAGTGTGAAGATAATTTCCATGAGGCGAAATTCCCACTCCCCCTGTTACGTCACCCCTGCTTGACTTAGGTTTGTATATTTTTTTAAAACTTTTTTGTCACGTTTACAAAACAAAATCCACGTATGCAAATTAATAGGTAACTAAACATTGAAATGTCAAGTACATTACACAATATGTACTTATAATATAAATTGAACTTGCATACCTACCCAACTCTCTTAATGTATTAAATTCAATTTTAATATAAGAATAATAGACACTGTGAAACTTCCAAACACTTTGAATTAAAGGACAAGATTGGACAGAAGTAAAGATGTAAATGTGACGAATGCCTGTAGGTCCCTTTGGAGACAATCCAGGCTGGCAGGCTAGTCATGCGCTATTCCTTAGTATAGGTAGGCATTTTATTGATTATCATTCATGTTTTATTTTAAATTAATTTATTTTTCATCTACTACCATTTTTTTATATATATGTGAATCTTTATGGCTTAAAACATGACTTATTGTCCATCATTTTTGGATACAATTCAGGATTCGGTAGATATAATTCGAGTGAATACAATTCAGGATTTGTATTAAAGCAATTTATTTGAAAACTGTCTGAATGGAGACAATTTAGGATTTAGTGGATATAATGCAGATAATTCTAGTGGATGCAAATAAGAATTTTCATTTGTGTTGTTTCTTGGAGAAAATCCTGAATGGAGACCAGAGCGGATACAATTTAATCCCCTCATTTTGACTACAAGTCTTGACTTTTTATTTATGTCTAAGCCAGGCCTTCTTAAACTGCAGGTCGTGTAACCAAATTTGGGGGTTGCGAAAAATTTGGCAACAGTAAAAAGTTTCTGGATGTACAACAACCAAAAATTAATTCAAAATTGAACGTGTAATGAATCCGAGGTGTTTCTGGCAACACTCACCCGTGTTGCATCACGCAACTTCACCCAGTCTTGATTCTGAACACACAACAAATTGTAACATTTATGTTAAAAGATAAAATTGAAAGTTTTGCTAAAAAAGTTAACATATGGAAGAATAAAGTGGAAAAAGTTTTTTTAGACATTTTTACAGATACAGATGATTTAATGATTGAAAATAACCTTCCCAAAGATTTAATTGTTATAACTGATCATCTGAATTCCCTGTAAACACAGTTTCAGAAATACTTCCCTTCAAATTTTGATTCTAAACAACTAAGTTGGGTTCATAAACCGTACTCAATTGAAATCAAAAACGCCAAGTCATCTGCCATTATAAGTTCAAGGAGAATTTGCCGAGCTACATGCAATACAGGTTTAAAACCTAAGTTTTCTAAAAAATTATTAAATGAATTTTGGCTTGGGATTAGGACAGAATTTCCAACAATTTCTGAAATGGCTCTAAATATACTTCTGCCGTTTTGTACTACGTATTTATGCAAAGTGACGTTCTCAGCATTGATGATTATAAAATAAAAATATCGATCAACTCTGAATGACGTTGAAGATACTCTACGTCCTGCAGTATCAAATATTCAGTCAATATTTAATTGTTTATGTAAAAATAAACAAGCACACCCATCTCATTAGTTTGCAAATTTGCTTTCGTCTTTAATAAATGGTAAAATAATGTGTATACCAAGGCATTGTTTTAAAATATTAATTTTTTTACGATTTATTATTGGTAAATGTTTGATTTGTATACCTATTTTATATACCTATACACCTGGGGTTGCATAAAAATGTATCGAGCTAAAAGGGGTCGTAAAGGGAAAAAGTTTAAAAAGCCCTGGTCTAAACTATAACATTCATATTTTTAAGACAATAGAACTATTAATATGAGAAGGATGGGAGAGAGTAGGAGTGACTGTATTCACATAATTACAGTCTCATATGTTAAATTATCTCCATTATAATAAATTACCAATTCCTCTGTCCAGTCAAAAAAAAAAAAAATCTTGAAATCCATAAGACCTAGGAAGCTGAAATTTTGCAGGCAAGTAGCCACATACTCAAATATTGTAACACCATCTCATATCACTTGTGCTCTTTATATTCAGATGGGACACCTAACAATAGGTTCTGGTGGCAGTACCATTTTTTGTTTCCTCTTCTGCCCAACCTGTTCTTGTGTGATACTGACTTTTGTAGCAATAACAGTGATTATTATTATTATTATTACCATCAAATAAATTTCTTTTTGTTCCCTTAAACTAATTATTTCATCCTATATTACAACATATTTTATGATTTAATAATCCTCAAATCCTTAAAAAGTATATTTGAGATGCAAAAAAAAAAAGTATATTTTTAAAATGTTGAATTGGAATTATTTTTTGAGCTTTTATACTACTTGCCCAACAGAATCATTGTATAAACATAACAACCAGCCCCCAGACCATTAACACTCAATTGAATGTATGAATGCACTTTAACACAAAAAAAAAAATGTTAAACCTAAGAACTAATGCAGTAAAGTAAACCCCTAAAGTCTACCATGACATAAATGTTCCCTGGAAAAATATTTTGATATCATAAAAAGCCAAACACACTGAGGCTTGATCTCCTTAACTTAGTTTTAAATTGTCTTGGTAACACCAAAATGTTGTGGCTTAATTTAAGTAATTAGTAAAAATAGTTTAGAGGAAATGCACCAGCATTAGCTTGAGTAAAGGATGGGAAAATCACACAGTGATAATTCATGCGCATAAACCACCCCCACTTCAACTGGCAGAGATTTAAACCTCAACCTCCCTGCCGCTGTCAATTCAGTCTCTTGTTAACCTGATGCCTTATATTGTGTTACATGTCCACCTGTGTGAGCTACAATTTTGTTTTTCCAATTATAAATTTTCCAATTGAATAAAATAACAATAATAATTGAGAATCTGAGGGTTTTAATAACTATGTTGACACCATAGAGCCCTGAAAAATCATGGAGTTTCACCAACTAGCAAGTCTGTATAAAGTTGAGAGATTGTTACAAAATGCTAAGAAGTGTTATGCAAACAACACATATAAACTATAAATATCACAATATACAATATTATGTGTTGATGGCTTTAAATTTATTTCAAAATAGGACCATTTAATAAGTCATTAAAAATGTTCATGTAACATCCAATTTTTATATTAATATATATAAAAAAAGTACCAAAATTAAGAAAAAATGCAGACAATGAATGTTACTATAAATATTAGTTTCTTATCAAATTAATAAATTAAATAAGTTAATGTGTTTATTAATTTTTAAAAGTTTTCTTTAAAACCAGACTAGACAACCATTATGTTTATTTTGTGTGGGTACCAATGTTTATAGTTAATATTTGAAATGTTAATACACACATTGAGAATTCTCTATTTCTAATTTCAGATTTGTTGGTTCAGTCAGTCAAGAAACTATATGAACATTATGGTGAGAATGCTAACAATCCGATCATAAGAAGAGACTCTACTGTCATTGAATTAAATTTTGACTCAGAAAATGACATTTGTGAAGCCATTTTCACTCTGTACACTATGAAAAACCAATTCCATTTTGAGTTTAATAAGGAGACTTTCAATCTGCTTCAAAATAGAATGTTGAGTAAAGATTATAAATTTACACAAGAATGTCTATGTATGGAAAGATTTTACAACAAAAACAAACAATTTTTTGGCAAAATATTGTTCAGAGGAGTTCGTGCTCCGTTCAGACGACCACCTAAAGGAAACATATTCCGTTTTAATAAGTTTGCCTCCTGCTCGGAACTACCAGCCGAAGCTTTAAAGTTTGTGAATCATTTGGGTACATTTTATCATATAAGAAACGTAGAGTCTTTGTGCATTGACCCTTATTCTTTCTATAATGGTCAAATGGAACATCTGATCCATCCTTTAGCAGAGTTCATTATTGAGTCAGAGCTTGTTGTACCCTGTTGCATATTTGAATCAGGAAAACCTATTTTGTCTTACGTGACTCAAGTAATTCTCTGTGGTACAAATAAATTTGATGCATGTGGGTTCGAAGACTCCTTGACACACAACTACCCTCCAAAAACATTACTCTACTATATTTACCCATTTACAGACCCCACTGTCTCAGAAGTTGTAAAGAAACTTTCAAAGTCCAAGTCACGCAAAAGATCACATTCACGTAGAAGTAAAAAATCTAAAATTTCCGAACTTGAAGCCACAAAATCAAATGAATTCTCAGGTGCACAAGTTGTGACTAATGTGATTACAGATTTTAACCCACTAGCGGTCTCCAATTCATTTGAAGATGTTTCATATAATGATAATTACAGTCCACACAGCAACTTATGAGAAACTTTTCATCAAGCAAGGATTGCAACACAAGAAGCTAAACCAGTGCTTCTAAATCATACAAGAAATCCTCCAGCCAGTGCTACAAACCCTGCACTAAATCCTTCTCCTACCATTGTTAGATACCCTGCAAGAAATCCTTCTCCTACCATTGTTAAATACCCTCCAAGAAATCCTGCTCCTACCATTGTTACAAACTCTGCAATATATCCTGCTTCTACTAGTGCTGCATACCCTGCAAGAAATCCTGCTCCTACCATTGTTACAAACTCTGCAATATATCCTGCTTCTACTAGTGCTGCATATCCTGCAATAAATCATGTTCCTAACATTGTTACATACCCTGCAAGAAATCTGGCAATAAATCATGTTCCTAACATTGTTACATACCCTGCAAGAAATCTGGCTCCTACCATTGTTGGATACCCTGCAAGAAATCCTTCTCCTACCATTGTTAAATACCCTCCAAGAAATCCTGCTCCTACCAGTATTACAAACTCTACAATAAATCCTGCTCCTACCAGTGCTGCATACCCTGCAAGAAATCCTTCTCCTACCAGTGCTACATACCCTGCAAGAAATCCTTCCCCTACCATTGTTAAATACCCTCCAAGAAATCCTGCTCCTACCAGTGCTACAAACTCAGCAATAAATCCTGCCCCTACCAGTATTAAAAACTCTACAATAAATCCTGCTCCTACCAGTGCTACATACCCTGCAAGAAATCCTTCTCCTACCAGTGCTACATACCCTCCAAGAAATCTGGCTCCTACCAGTGCTACAACTTCAGATTTGTATGTTTCCCATGTATCCAGCTACATCATTCCATCAACTCCTCCATACACACTATATCAGTGTGAAAATACTAACTCGGCTGCTCCTGATATACACAGTAATGACAACTTGGACAAACACGAAAAAATAAACTGTTTTAAAAAGTTTTTTAGATGTTTATTTTTTTTTGTAATCGACATGATGATAAAATGTTGAACAACTGATTTAGAACTCACAGGTTTTGGTGAATTAGGTGTTTCTTTATGCTGATATTCTGGTAGGGTTCCTCATAAATTGAAACATATTTCTAATTTGTTGAATACAATTTAGTAGTGCACCTGGGATGTACGAGAGAACATACCCTTCACCTGTCTACCTTAAAAAAATAATGTTTTTTTTTAAGTTCAAAACACATAAAGTAGGTCTACCTAAGCTACAACCAGGGCCGCCCAAAAGAGGGGAGGAGAGCCGTCAACCAGTGCAGTTTGCCCCAGGCTCCCTCCTTCCACTTGGTTGGGAGGGCCCTCCAAAACATTTTTTCCTTTAGAACAGTAAAAGCATTTGTTTTATTACATTACTAGTTTCCAAACCCTAAATGGTTATCTTAATATAATAGCCCTAAAGCACAGGTTTTTATGGTAGGGTATTTTCATTTTTAAATGTAGCATCAGACTACTTTCAATCCATGCAATATTAATGCTTTTGACTTATCTCTATTCAATTGAGTGCTATGTAGGCTGTGGACACTGCCACCACATCTTACTACCTGTTCATATAATGTTTTGTTAAAATGAACTTGAACATCAGGAACATGAAACACTGCTTCTTACCAAGTGCAAAGCCTACAGTAAAGTTTATAGCTTGCAATCAAACGAAAAGCAACTAAATTTTGGATGGTAGTAACCAGACTACTCCACTGTTTAGTGTTAACTGAACGGTAATTGCTAGATCGTGCAATTTTACATTATTAATGGGATTGCTCATAGACCCTATCTTTAGCTAGTTCTGTCCAGTCCACATCATTACACCCTGTCCTTATCTTGAGCTAGTTCTGTCCAGTCCACATCATTACACCCTCTTCTTATCTTGGGCTAGTTCTGTCCAGTCTACATCATTACACCCTGTCCTTATCTTGGGCTAGTTCTGTCAAGTCCACCTCATTACACCCTGTCACTATTTTGGGCTAGTTCTTTCCAGTGTATATTATTACACCCTCTCCTTATTTTGGGCTAGTTCTCTCCAGTCCACCTCACTACACCCTGTCCCTATCTTGAGCTAGTTCTGTCCAGTCCACATCATTACACCCTCTCCTTATCTTGAGCTAGTTCTGTCCAGTCCACATCATTACACCCTCTTCTTATCTTGAGATAGTTCCATCCAGTCCACTTTGTTACACTCTATCTTGAGCTAGTTCTATCCAATCCACCTCACTACACCCTGTCCCTATCTTGAGCTAGTTCTATCCAATCTGCATCTAGGTCTACTCGCTGGTCTCTTCTCATTGGGTTTGTCAGTCAATACCTTGAACATGGTTCTAGAATCTCCCATTCACACTGCTTGTCCCGCCCACCGCAACCTGTGAGACCTGATTACCCTAACAATGCCTGATGATGAGTACAGGGTATGTAACTCATTATGTAACCTCCACTCTCTTCACCCCTTTTTGGACATTTTTTTTTACATTTAGTAATCTCTCATTCATCAGGCAACTACTTAGTAATTTATTAATTTTTTTACAAATTAATGAAGGGAATCACAATTTAAAAGTATTTTGAAATAGGGATTTTTTCTTTCATTTAAAACTTTTAAAAAATTCTTGCTTACTTTTTAAAATAATATGTATTGCAAGTGAGCATAATAGTGTATAGATAAACAATACCACCTCTGCATTGTGTAGGTGTGTTTTTATTATTGTTTATTTTACCAATGCTATAGCATTTTTAACAATATATTATCATTGTCAATGTATTTCTTTCATTGGTGTGGAACAAAAATTAATGATTTAAGAAATTATATTCATCCTTATTTTATTAATTGAAACCAAAACTCATAGGTATATGATTCTTAATGATAATATTGAATAAATAATTCAAACTAAAGAAGACTGATGTTCAAATTAGAGTCACTTATTCTTTATTTTAATAGTTCAATTCTTCTTATATTTATATAGTTTAGGTAAAACTGTATGGTTTCATTACTAAACTAAAACTAATGTTTTATAAGTAGGCCTGCGTTTAAAGAAGATAAACTTCACTTTTATATCTTCAATATCAATCTCTAAATAATTAAGCACCTGGTTACTGAAGTTACTTAGAGGTTGTAATTCTCTTCATTATTTGCTTTATAATTATTTTAACAATGTTTGGGTCAAATTAGTTTCAAAAAATGACCGTTTTATATTTTATATTATTCTTGTAATATTAAGTCACATTGATGTGTATGCTACTTCCCCACTTTTATCTTAAACTTTGAATATATTGGGAAAAGGTGTATTAGTATCAATAATTACCACATCTTATGTGAATATATCGGTGAAAATCTTTAATATTACAGTTTTAATAAAGGTGTTACAATTGATCCAAATAAATTATTTTCACTGTCATTTAGTCCCTTAAACCACATGAGTTTTTTTCCTCCCCAATCCGGCATTCCACTTTGTTTTCTCGAGTGTTTTTTGTTGGTTTCAGCTACCGGCTTATTAGGCCTGTCGTGGCCTACACCTGAGTATCGGGGCTGCCGCTCATTGGTCCTCAGGTAGACCTTCTCTTGGTGATAACCTTCCCTAACCGAGGCTATGGGTGTTGATGATGACTTAGCTCATCGGCACCAACCCCCTCACTCCCAGCTAGCCAGACCCTGTTGGTTCTGGCCCTGACCTGTCTCCTGTCTCTCGTCTGCTCCTGACCTGGTTTTCGCTGGGGTTCAACCCAACCTCCACCAGGTTACTCAGATCCCGGGGTACACCACTTGGTGGTGAGATCAGGAGTGAGTATAAGAGACTACACGGAACCCACTAGGTAGGCTCCATGTATTGTGCATCACTACCCTGTCAGTGTTCAAGTGAGAGGAGAAGAATGTAAGAAATTATAGGAGGAAGATGGAGGTATTTTACTAAACTGACCCGGCCACAGGCGGGAAACAGTTGATGATGATGAAGATAAATCCACATGAGTAAATTTTCAACTAGAATATAGGTTATTATCTCTACCTATGACATGTTCTTTCTCACTTGTTACCCATTTGACCAATCACACGCAGGCCCTCCTTTACATACCTCCCATGGAAATGTGTTTCCGTTGATAGTGACCGATGAGTGTTCTACTGAGTGAGGAGAAAATTTCACAGGTACAGTATCAACTAACTTTACTTACCCTGGTAACACACTACACCATGCAGCCGAGTCCTAAACTTGTCTTTGAATAGCTAGATTTGTTCTTCACACCTTTTTAATGATATACAGGTTTTCAAATGAGGGAGAGATCTTAATATACAAATGAAATTAACTAAATACACGAGAACATTTCTTGATATTCATTCACCGCCACTCTTACTTTTCCTATAATCATTTAACTTTCTACCCGCCCTCCAGGAATTAAAGTTATCAGTAAATCCTCGCTATGTTTTTATTATGAAAGAATCCCTAACTATTCCTTTAGGAGGTGAAATAAAATGGGGTTACTCTCTCTCTTCCCCCCTCCCCTCCCGAATAATATTACATGAGTATAAAATATCATGAATTAAACTCCTCATGATTTCTCACATTTAAGAAAATCTTCCTAAACCTTGAAATATTTTCTAAAATTATTATAACATATTATTCATCTGTACTCTATTCACATCCCATCCTATTTGTAAAACTTCTTGTTGTATAGAAGTGATTCTTCTATTAGATCCTCATCTATTTGTCATTATAAAGTGTTGAAATCTAAATATATTTACATACAACTATAACAGGGGCCAGGTCCCAACAACATTTTTTTAACATGAATAATTCTTTTTTCTTTTTATTATATAAAATATTTTTGGAAAAAACATGAAAAAAGTGGAACACAATTCTCTACATGCAGTGAATTATTAGATTTGTTACACAGTAATCCAGTCAAAATTATTCATTCCTCGCTCCAAACTTCATGTGAGGACTGTACCAGTGTTCTAGTGACTGAATATAGAAGCTGAGCAGGGACAGGTGTGACAGGACCTCTCAGAGGGGCCACACCCAGTGTGAACTGTCTCTCAAGGTCAATCCCCCTATCATTCTGGTGCCAGCTTTACACTAGCGAATAGGGCCAGCCTCAGTGGGCTCCCTATACAATAAAAGTGGTTTATAGTTGTTGTTTTTTCGTTTATGTGTCTGTGTGTTTTAAGACCCAAGAAGTAAGATGACACGTGAAAATGATTAATTAAAATGAATAAAGTAAATTCTTTATTAAAATCTTCATTTTATTCATCTAAACTACAAGAAAAACTGGTAAATTAAACGATTAGGAGCACATCAGCCTAATGACTTTACATTTATGCAGGTGGATGGCAAGAAAAAAATAACCTTTTCTAAAGCTTTGTTTGGTAAACAATAATGTGGTTAACTATTAGTGAAGAAAAAAAGAGCTTATTTTGTTTTTATTGTTTATTATTTGGTGGTGAAGGGTTATGGACAACCGTAGGTTGTAAGAATCTTAAACATTTAAGTAAAGAAACTAAAAAACATGAATATGTAGAGACACTGTTTTTTCCTTTTAGCGATAAAAATTTAAAGTCATCAAAATAGGTTTTTTCTTTAAATGTTCACATTTCATAAGGTTTGGTTTAATTTTCAAGGAGTTTTATATTCGCGATATAAAGTGATAAACAACTGTTTCCACAATTAATGCCTTTACAAGCAAAATAACAGTGATTTCTAAATTTTTTTAAAATATCTGTAAATTGGGACAATTTGTTAGATTTAACATTTTTTGATACTGGTCACCCTAGGAAACACATTTGAAGCGCTTTGGATTGGTATTTTCTCGATGTAAGACCACGAGCCGATCATGTGATAAAGTGCCAAAAATAGACCCTCCTCCCTTGCATATTCCCCTTTGGCTTCTCCCCCGCAATCTGCCTTAGTTAGCTAATGCACTAGTTTTGTGTTGAGCCAGACTTCTGAGGACGGGGAGATTGAGCTTCGAATCTTGGTCTGGTGGACTTGGGGTGTTTTTTCTTAAATGGTTTTCCACTCTCCCTTCACACAAATATGGGTTCACTTCCTCTAAATTAACCTTCCCAATTCCTAACCCATTAGCATAATTAGTACTTAAGCTAATAACCCAAACGGGTAATAAGACACGGTGTTATAATTTATTTATTTTTTCTCCCCCTTCCTCCACTCCCGATCCCTTGCAAGTGAGCTTATGAGGGTGTCTACTGCTTAGCAAGGACAATCATTACATCTTCTGGTGGCTATTTGATTGTATATGGGCACATGCTCGTATCATTGCGCGCATGCTTACATCGTTATTTTAAAACTCACAAATTTCATGCAAGTGATTCAAGTATTTTAATGTGTGGTGTATGTAACAGTCATATCGAGTGGGGAAAACTGGACTCTCTGAAGAAACATGTCCTCTTTAGCGGAAATGTTACAAATAAATCTTTGGACGCAGCGGTCGCTGGTTGCGGCAAAAGACAAAGCACGATTTTTATAAATGAATCAGAAGGCAAATAAAGCCAAGACAGAAAAGACTGCCTTCATAAGCTATACTTTTAAAATGTGTTTGAAAGCAAACATTCCTCTAAAATAATTAGATCACCCAGCTGTATGCCAATATCTGAAGACAGAAATTGTCTTTGTATGCTTGGACCTATATGCCTGTCACTTTGCTACATAATGCTAATTTTAAAAATATAAATGCTACAAGACGCGATTTTTCAAAACCTAAATGCTATTTTTACAAATAATTGATGCTAAAAAAAACTGTGTTTCTAGGAATATGGAATTAATTTAGAAAATGCATTTAAGTTTAAACATTCGGAATAGTAAATATTGCATCACAGATAGATTTTGTGCTCAAAATTTCATTCCAAAAAAACAATGAGTAGCTGTAAAAAAAAGGCATATATTAGGCAGATTAATAAAATGCTTTAGATACTGTGGTACTCATGAACTGTCATTGAGACAAGACGTGCCCAACTTTTGTATAAGTAATATCACTCTGTAAGTTTAATTCAAAACCTGTACTTTTTTATTCTTGCTTAGTGATTTTTAAAAATTAGGAAAACTTAAATGAATCTAATTTAATATGTTAACACGTGGTGAGAGATTTCATTACCAGTAAGCTTTGACCTGCCCCCACCAAAAATAAAGATCACACTCCACCATTGATCTATAGTTAGTATATTTGAATTTTTTTTAAATGCAGGCAAATTTTTTTATTTTTTTTTATTTTATCTAAACTTCTTGTCAAAAATAGGCTACTATTCAACTTTAATATTAATATTTTAATTATTTAAAAACTGCATAAAATAATTTTAGAATATAAATGAATAATATGGAAGGAAGCAAATCTGAAAAAAAAATAAAAAAAATTGCCAGGCTAAACTTATTTGGTCATTTCATCAGATTTCTTATTATTCTTGCTTATACTTAACCCATAATTATAAATTTTCATATTCATTTCTTTTTTATTTCCAGGTTGGCTCCCTTACCTATGGTAAATTTTATTTTACTTTACAGTCTTTTTACAGTGTTTACACATATTTCTTAGTCATTAGGTTATTTTAATTCCTAGAACATATTATTACCTTGTTTTGAAATGATTTCATTTAGCAAAGGAGTGTGGTATTTGTAAAATAGTTCTTAGTGAACAAGTTGCTAGCACTGACTAATCACTTAAACATTTGAATTAGTCATCTACTGATTGGATTCATATTATGATTGATGATTCCTCAACACTCAATTCAGCACTTCAGAATGAGTGAAGCATTTGCTAGCTTTATATCACTTCTGAACATCACTATTGTCAACCTATATGGAAATAACTATTGATAGTACCGTCTCTAGGCCGACTTTGGACGGGGAGCAGGGTAGGCAGTTGCTTAGGGCCGCAAATTCCGAGAGGCGGCAAAAATGAGAGATTGTACTTTATGTTTTTAATTTATCTACTACCCATTGGAATTTATAACTTTAAAATTAGATTTTTAATGGTAAAGAGTTTAAATCTTGTAAAGAGTTTAAATCTGTACAATTTTTTACTGCAAGTTTTAATTTACAAAAAGTTTGTTGTTGAAAAATTAATATAAAAGTAACTTAAAATGCGATTGATTTCTTCTCTTCCGTTTGTTTTCTGAACTAATTAAAAGCAAGGAAAGAGTTTAAGATCTTGCGATACAAGCTAAGACCTGCACAAGCACTGTATGATCTGTACGGTCAAGAGCGACGTGGGCGAACAGTAGACAAACCATTTATTGTTCTTACTCTTTGATGTAATTTTTATTTTTGTGTGATTATTTTTTTTAATAACAATATTTTTTCTTATCTAAACACATTAAAAAATTAGGCTTTTTTTTATGTTTTGGGAGGGTATGATGGCATTTTCATTCAATGCTTAGGGCGGCAAAGGGTCACGAACCGGCCCTGTATAGTATTACTAAGAAAGTAAATTAATAACTATTTCTGAATAGGTTGACATTAGTGACTTTCTGCCAATGTTTGCAACAAAGAACCTTCTGCTAGCTGTCACCACCTCTCCTTCAGTAGGGTATAAGTTAACTTTGTGGCTGAATTAGGTGACTTAAAAAGAAACAAAGGTATACCTGATAACCTGGTGTGGTAAGAGCGCAAACAAATAAAATAATTAAGCCGGACCTATTATTTATGCTTGTTAGTAGGGAATTACTCCACTAGATTCTGAAAATTGAAAAATGACACCTGGACACGGGAATCGAACCCGGGACCTCTGGCTTAGTACGCCAATGCTCTAACCACTGAGCTATCCAGGATTCGTCCCGTGCCCTGGGTCATTCTTCACTCATATTTTAAGGCAGAGTCTATGATGGACT
>CABFWB010001061.1:58318-74497 GCA_902151455.1 Timema bartmani | reverse complement strand
CCCCTCTGGTCCTCCCCCACAATATTGTAACTCTAGATATTTACTAAACACAAGAGTTTAAAATATCAGTTTATTAACTTTAAATATTCAGTCATAACAAAAAACATAATTTTATAAAAATATAAACAGCTACTATTGTTTCTGCTAGGTAAGATATCAATTTTTTTGTTATTATTATTATTTTTAAACCAACATGGACACATGTGGATGAAAAACAAAAGAAGATTAGAATGTTATCTTTTGAGACAGAATAAAACAATAATTAATGAAAATTGAACTACCACAGGACATGATATTAGGGAGAGAAAGAGAAAAAATTGGCATGAGAAAATTGGTTCTCCTAAGGCTACATGGCCATACTTGCAACCTGGTCGCCGTGACAAAATTACCACAAAGGCACCAGTTTTCAATTCCTTGTATAGTAAGGTAAGTACAGCCTAGCAATAGCGACTTGGGTCACAGATATAAATAACATTGCTTGACTTGCTGGAGTCCTGTAACCTATTTCACAATTTGTGTTAGTATTAGCACTAATAAATTATGTTCCACAATAATTATTAAATCTTCATAAATTTCACAAATATTTGCTAGTATAGTAATATTAGTTGTTTTATTTTATGGTTATGTTCTTTGAATGATCAGCTTGTTTACTATGAATATGGGTGGACAGTTTCTGTTAAAAATGTTTAGCAAAGAAGACAAAATAAATATCTTAATTTGACTCAAATAATATTTATATTGAAAATGACAACAATTTCTTTGCTTAGTTTTGTGAGTAGTTATTTCAAAACATACTTAAATAATGTTCAAATACACACTAATTTTCTAATCCAATATTCACACAGGTCCAATGTAGCATTTCTTTAATATAATGTGTGTAGATAAAAATTTAATGGTTTAAGGGAAAAGTTATGATGAAATGTCCTAAACGTTGTAGCCCTTGAAGGTTTCAACTCGATCTTAGATTGTATTTTCTTGGTTCATTTGGCTGAGCAAAATTTGGATGAGTTATCTCTTTCCTCTAGTTATTTTCCTCTTGCAATGTAATAAAAAGCTGTGCACACTTTTAAAAATATGTTTTATGCAAATTGTGGGCTTACTCTGAGAATTCCTCTTTTAGAATTCCTATAGAACTTTGATTTAAGCTAGGTCTATATTTGAAGCTTGGTTAAATCTTGTGAATGCTGGTTCTTTAGGGTTCGAGTGAGCTAGAGATACCAGCCAATTTAATTCATTGATACAAGTTTATATTTCTATAAACTCTAGCATAATGTATGCTCACAGGCCATTCTAAATTTATGTAGTAAAATTGATTATATGCTCCATAAAATTCAGGGAATGATTTCCATATCTGTCAACGAATGCTACTTTGTGCTCTTTTGGGAGAATCAATCTTGATCAGTGTCCCATCGGTCACACTAGCTATTTGAAGAATGTGTCTTATTCTTAAAAATCTCATTGTGAGTTCTTCAAGATTGTGTGGGAATTTTACTGCAGTTCCAAATTTTACAGTTTTCACAACTGCATGAATTCTTTGGCACACTCAAGCCTTTGATATTCCTTGTGTATTAACATTGACATGAAAGATCTTTCCACCCCCAAGCCAGTGGAGTGCTAAACACAACTGCACTCTACCCTTTATTTATGAGGTGAAGTAGGGATCCACAACTAAAAGTAGCCTTTATAAATATTTCCTTGTTTTCAAACTCCCTCACAAAATCACCAATTTATCCTAATATGGAATAATTTTCTTTTTTGTGGTGGAGGTATTGCTCCATTTTCATAAGATGATAATGGATTAAGTATACAAACAAAAACTCTAAAATGATTTTAAATATATGGAAAATTGTTGTTTTATTAATCACAATGTATAAATAAGAAATTACTAATCACTACTAATAATAACTAAAACAGACAAACTTTTCATTCTATTAATATAGATTAACAGTATGAAAAGTTTGTCTCTCCGTCATGAGCATTGCATGATTAATTCGTCAGAAGAAATAAAATGAAACAAAGAAAAGTGTTGCCTGGAGTACTTCTGCGAGTAACTAAGGTAATTGTGAAACAATATCTCATAATGTTAGAGAGCAATATCAAGTTATTACTAACAATTATTAGACTAAGGGCCGGTCTTATGACTCCTGGATGAATATTAATCTGGTCGATAAGTTAAAAGTGCATCTTATGACTGCCAAATAGCATTTATCTGCCAGATGAAATGTATTTATCCATCACATTTTTATCGGGAGGTTTAAGTACCTGATAACTTTTATCTGAAAGTTAAAATGGCCGTTTCCATAGTGACGTGATGTTTTTCATGAGGTTTCGCCTATCAATATATGTTTTTAAGTTAATATCTTGGTTCACGTGTTTAGTAGGCACAATGTATAAAGTTAGAACATTTAATTCACACTTCTATAAAAAACTGACAAGCTATTTGTAGATTTATAATTGTATAAAAACATATTATTTAAATGTGAGTACAATAAATGAAATTTTGTAAATGTTGTACCAAACTATTGCCCACATTTTGGCAGACACAGAGATTAGTACTTGCTAGACAACCTAACTTATGTGCCCACTTGACGCCATCTGTTTCCTCGCACTTGTTTAGCCACCATTATTTAACAAATGTTGAGCATTGTAGCCACTAGCCATGTTGTAGTGGTAGCAGCAGGGTTTATACGCATGCGCGAACCAGTAAAAACAGTACCAACCTTGCGTTTTCTGATAAAAATATATTTATCCTACAGATAGCTATCCGGCAGATAAATTCGGTAGTCATAAGACCAACCCCCCTAGTACAATTGTGAAATAACCTAAAGCCATAGTTCAGTTGGTAGCGTGTCTGTCTACTGAGCAAAGAGTCCCAGGTTCGATTCCCAGCATGGGTGAAATGTGGGTTTACCCTTTTACAGTGATAAATTAACAGCCGGAGACTGGATGTTGTGCCTATCCTAGTCTTAGGTTAAATTATAAGGCATATGAAGCTACGACAGGCCAGCAAGCCATTAGTGGGAAATATATGGCTTGAATAAAAAATTGACCCAGGCCACAGGCTGGAAACAGTAATGGATGTAAGTAAAATGGTCTCAAATGCCCTAAATTTTATGGGTGTGGTGGGGCTGTTTTAAATAGTCAAGGTTTTATTTTATGATTTGTTTTAAGTTTTCATCCATTTATGTCCAAAAAATCACTAAACTGAAAACATTATCTCATGGAGAGTTTAGTTTTGAAAGATTATGTTTTAATGTTTGTCTTTAGTTTAGCTTGCCTCAACACACTTATAATAGTGTATAGCTGTGCATAACCTAAATTATTCATGACTTTATTGTTGATACAGTGTCGTGTATAATCACTCGTGGTTTCTGAGTTGTTGTCTTGCTGTCTGTGTTTAGCTCTGTGAAGAACTCACTATCCGGGGTGGTCACAGTTTGGCCTGATTGCTGGAATAAGTCCTCTCTGAAAAAAGTACAGTCATTTAAAAAAGCATCTCGTGGTAAATACTAGATACAACCCTATCCCTTATAGTATGGAGCTATGTCCACATATTGTGTTGGGTGTTACATGGATCCTTTTTTTTTATTATCCTCTTTTCTTGTTGGTACCCTTTGCAATCTTGGTTTGTTAAACTTATATTTAACACTTTACTATTTTGTTTGGATTTTAGTCGCCAGACTTCCATTTTACTGTCATTCTGTTTCCCCCCACTCTCCTGCTTTTACCCGACACTTCTGTTGCAGAGTGTTTGCCTATCGTGTAAACGTACTGTGCTGTGGAATTTGTGTAATGCACCTAGATACTTTGATTTAAGTCTACAGTTTGGCCAACTTGCCTTGGATCAATAGAAGATTTACCTCATGCTCAATAACAACATCTACAACGTTGTTTCAGATAATACACTTTATTCCAGTGGTATTCAACCTGGGGCAAGTATGTCCTCAGGGATACCTAAATACATATAATGGAGTATGTAAAATATATACGTATTATTTACTGATAAACACTGAATAATCAGGGTCATATTTAGGGTTAAAATATATACGCATTATTTAATGATAAACACTGAATAATCAGGGCCATATTTAGGGTTAGCCAGGAGAGACCGGGGCTTAAGAAGATGCGATCTAGAAGTGCCATTGATTTATTTTAGATGTTGATTATAAAATTTGTATAGCTTGTATTATACACCAACAAAGTTTAAGGTACAATATATCTGGGAGTACGTGAACAAAAAAGGTTGAATACCATTGCTTTATTCAACACATGATATTGAGAACTTGTTTCAATTTACACGCTTGTTTAGTATATTTATTGACTACCCTGGCCAAACACTCGATATTCTTATTGTGAATTATGACTTAAAGACTGTTCTAGTGTATTGTAACAATAACTTGTTTCTCGATCCATGTGAAGTGTAGTGATTGCGGGACTTAGTTGCTTTATTTCTACACTCATAATTCCAGACTTGTTCCTATTTTATTTAGATGGCTGTTAGGTTGAAAACATGAGCTTAAGTCAGCACTTGTCCCAAAGGACGACTGTCTCACTGCTTACTGACCTCGGTTTGATTTCGACTCCCCACCAAGTCACATACTTGACCCACTCACCTGATGTCGACTCTAGTCACTAACCCAAATAAACTTGGAAGTTTTGATATAACAAACAGTTACAGTGTTAGAGAGCTGTCAAATAAAGGGAGAAATTACATTGAATGTTTAGGACCTGCAACTTTTGATATTTTAAACAAATCTGAACATAATTACATTCAGAATACATTATAAACTTTCTTTAGTACCAAAATAGATTGTTACAATTCAAAGATTGATAATGTATACTTACACACATCCAATATTTTCAAAATCAAATCCAAATCTTAGATTACTAACGTATCGACTCTAAATAAAATATTTTATAATGAGAATGTTTCAAATAGATTTTAAGACTTTTTGAACCAAGTACAATAAAAAAAATATAAGGCCTTAACAAACTGTATACAAACCATTAATTATAAGAAAGCTTTTATGCTAAAATCAAATGTGAATTTCCATTAAAATAAAATATGTATATTCAACCACATGACTTATTTGAAATGTTATGATATATTTGGTTATATTTTAATAATGAAGCAATGTCAATCTCTAAATGAAGTAAAATACCTAATATAAAAGTTTGAGTAATAGATTTTAGTTTCAAATTAGATCCCATTAGATCTGAATCTGGGATTCTGAATATTTCAAATATTCATCTTTAGAATCAAATACATCTTTAATTTAAATTCAGATTCAGACTTTTTGAAGCTTCACACAAACTTATTATGGCTTTGAAATTTGAAGGCTGTAGTTTGTGTATCCTATTTATGTTCATTATTCTGTATTCTACAATTTCTTTGAGACAGGTAAACTCATCAATTTAAGGGTTAAATTTCGATAATTTTTTATAGAGTTCTATCAATGGTGAAATGTCAAGAGAATGCATGGTATGTTCCAAAATACTAGAATACAATCTATTTTACCTACACATTTTAATCTTTTAATACCATTAATATTCACCAACATTTAAGTTTTGCCTGTTTATATTAAAAATTTTGTTCTGTACTTTTAGACATTCAACTGACACAGCCAAGTAAGTATTACACTCACAGAAAGGGGTGCAAATTTCGGTGAACAGTAATGAATGTTGATGGAAAACATCTATAAGTTTAACAATAAAGTCTGTTCAGCGTAGGAATTGTTTTCTGAAAGGCCTTTTTCTCTACCAGAAATCTATTATATAGTAGGATATTGGTAGGAAAAAAGACCTTTCAGAGAGTAATTCCTACAGTGAATGGAGTTTACTTAAGAGTTTAACTTTAAAGTCAATATAACTTGAACAGGTAGTATGATGCAGTGCTAAAAACAAACTTTCAGCTTGAGGGGAGAATCCGACACTCTAGCTCAGTCGGTAGCATGTCTGCCTACAGAGCTAAGGGTCCCGGGTTCGATTCCTGGCATGACTGAAAAATGTATCATTGATGAAAATATGGGTTTACCCTTTCACATTGATAAATTAACGGCCAGGGACTGGATGTTGTACCTGTTCTAGTCATAAGCTATATTATAAGCCTTGAATAAAAATCTGACCCAGGCCACAGGCTGGAAACAATAATGAATCTAATAAAAAATAGCTGGTGGGGAGAGGTATACCCAATAAGCTCTAGTTCCAAGAGCATTATAATATCTGGTTTGAGGACCTTGAAAGCCTGGCCGAAAGTATAATTATCTAGAACAATGTTCCTGGAACTTTTCCTAGTATTGGACCACTTGATAAGCATTTGATGCTTATGTGAACCACCCACCTTAATATGCTACCTACCTGTTCCCTTAAGCAAGTCAGAAATTCTACTAATGTACACTTTATATATCTGGAAAGGTAGCAGTCTTACCTTGTCTGATTACACTGTAAATAGTTGTTAGAGAAAAATTAATGGAAGTTTTTTATTACTAAAAATTTGACTTTTAAATCACTGAGTGATGTGCTTTAAATATTTTGCCACGCCACTGTAGTCTTTATTATTTAGTAGAATTTTTCACATTGCTAGTCTTGAAGCCCTATGTAACTTTTACTTTGTCTCGACCCCTCGGAGAGAAAGTATTGTGATTGTCAAAAAAAGTAAACTTGAGATTTTGATAAATGATGACATTTCATGACCCCCTGAAACCAAAAAAGTGGTTTTCAAAATGCCGTCCGTCTGTTTGTACCTCGGGCTAGAGCCGAAACTATTTTACCGTTAGGGTTAAAACTTGGTATTTGGAATTTTCATTAGATCCCCCGAGGGGTATTTGGAATTAGATTTCTAACCTTAAATTTAAGGGTAGTTTACTGAAGGGCAAAAGACAGAAAGCATCAATTTTCTCAAAATTCGCTTAATGATTTTTATTAAATTTTATATCTAGATACTGTTTATCATTACAAACAGGTTGGCGATTCTTATTTGATCATGAAAATGATTTTGAGGTTAGTTTACATAAGGGAAATACTCCTATTTTGGTTAACCCTACTTATGTTGGGGGGGGGAAATTGTTTATTTTGTTAATAGGCCTTGTTAAAAAGATTTTCATCAGTTATTATGATAAATTTAGCGTAAAAATGTTATATTTGGAAACACTTAAGTTACCTAAAATACATTTTAAAGCTAATCAGTATGGCTAGAAAAATAATTACAAAGCCACACCCTAAATTTACCCAAAGTATACAGTTTCCTAGGTTTATTTATGCATAAATTCTGCCTCATGTGCATCTATGATTAATGCAACACTACTTAATCTTCCCAGACATAAAATTAAATTTTGTGGAAATAAATCAGGGAAAATGTCGGTAGTCTAATTTTCTAAGAAGGGCCTTATTGGACAGCTAAAGAGGTTTCTAGATCCACTTTCCCTAATCATGAGATTTGCAGTTTTCTTTTTCGATAGATATTATCAATAACTATACCAATAGTATAGTATCAATTTTGGCCTGCAAAAAACATGTTTGTCTTTTCTAAAAGGCCCTTCTATGAAAAATGGACTATAGTAAGTAGCCAATCAACCCACCGAGTAATGTTATCTTGTCTTATCATTCTTTTCATGGCACGATTATCTGTTAACAACATCCCCTGTTGAACTATATTGTGGCGGCTCCA
This sequence comes from Timema bartmani, assembly GCA_902151455.1. Lineage (NCBI taxonomy): Eukaryota > Metazoa > Arthropoda > Insecta > Phasmatodea > Timematidae > Timema > Timema bartmani. Next base: position 66,831 of record CABFWB010001061.1, on the reverse strand, counting down.
AATCTTTATCATCTTCTCAAGTTCTTCAATTTCTGCCTTTTTCTTCACATAGTCCAGGATGTTTGGCAACTGACAAACAGAAAGTTCCAGGAGTTGTCTTGGTATTTTAAATACAAGACAAAGGTCCTTATTTTTCAAAAACTTCATCTTTAGCCTCATTTTTCATGATTGGTTGCAGGGAGGTTTTCTGATAAATAAAGGAACCCTGGTTTACATCCTTATGTTTATTAAAAAAAAGGTGAAATTTGAAGAGGGTAATGAATGGAAATAAACTTCAAGAAGACGATGGTAGTAAGAATATCCCAGAGAGAAGAACCACTGAACATTGGTGGGAAATCAATCTGCTAGAAAATGTGAAACATATTTAGGAAGATTAATTGCAATAGACGCGCAATGAACATGGAGAATAAAGTCAAAAACAATAATGGCCAAGGCTGCTTTCAGCAGGAAAAGGAAATGAGAAGAATTGGGTGGAGTGTTACATATGGGGCTAAAACATGTACCCTGAGGAAAAAATATAAATATTTGGAACGCCTCGAGATATGAGTCTGGAGGAGAAAAGAAAGGATAGGAAGAGTAATTGAAATAGAACCGTTATGTGGGTGATTCCATGAAGAAAGGTCAACTGGATGGGTTACATTATGAGAATAAATGGTTTATTGAGTATCGTCAGAGAAGGCAAAGTAAAAGGGAGGAGAGAACCAGAAATACCACAAGTGAAACTGATTGATAACCTCAAACAAGAACAGATGATAAAGTTTCAGAATATAAAAAAATAATCTGCTGATAGGCGATGCTGGAGGACTAAATTTGGACAAGACAATGGACCGGTCTAAAGACAGAACATATTATAATTATAATAATATATTGGTTTTAGTTTATGGTTCATTTGTACCCTGATGTCATTACTAGCTAAAATTGGTTCACACTAACTTTGGCCTTTTCTCACAGTTTAAAAGTTAACAGAAAGGGGTCATCCATAAACCACATAATGTTTTTACTTGTTTTACCTTTTTTACATACCCCCCCTAATCCCGGTGTAACACCATGTAGACATTATAGGGCTTTGCCCTAGCCCATCGCTACAGCATTACATGGTTTATGGATGGTCCCAAAGTAGTTTTACATACATCCATTTCACAATTATGTTTTGTTCCATCAATAAAAACAATTTGAATCACTTGTAAAAAAGACCAGACCTATTTTTGAGGCAAATTATTACAATTATGATTTTAATGTATAGTAAGACAGTGTCTTATTATACATTTCCAAGCCATTAGGCACTAATTCATTTTATGGTCATAATGATAATTTTAAGCAACTTTACAGCTCTTCAAAAAGGCCAAAGTTACTGTGAACAAACTATATAAGCAATTTGGCCTGTTAGCCTGTTAATTTAGGGTGAGATGGTTGGTTAAGTGTGCTTGTCTTGGTTAAATTAGATCCTTGGTAAGTTCAGAAAATAAATTTATGTTCAAATCGGCATGTTAAACTTTAAATTAAAATAAATTGTGTATAATTATTAACTAACCTTCAAAGCTCCAAACCTCCATGACACATCTGGACTTGAATACCTGATAGGTCTGATGAAGGTGTCTCATGGCATCTGCGCTGCGCTGTGCTCGTAAGAGTTCTTGCTGTACACTGATCGTATCTTGAGCAAGGCCATCTCTTTGAACCTCTTTGGATTTGAGCTGCCGCTCCAACACCTCAAGAGATTCCAACTGGTGCTGCAGTGCATTCTTCTGACTGCTCACTTTAATGTTGCAATGACCTAATGCGATTCAGCAGAAAAAGATTAAAATATGATTACAAAAATCATCATTGCTATTTATTATACATGGAAGAAGTTGTATAAAAGGTGGATGGGAAAGTAAATAAATAAATAAACACTGCAACTTTTAAAATTAAGAGAGAAACATAGCTCATACTTTAAATTGCTCCCACAGGACAAAGAGTTAATCGTTGACTATTAAATAAAATCAGTCCTTAGTGTCTAATCCCTTGATCAAGGTTTCAATATTTTGGAAGGTTAATATTTGTTTGTATTTTATTTTCTAATCAAAGTGTAAAGCTTTTCTAGAAAACTTGCCTTTGTGATTTTCTTAATCTTGCATTCACTAAGTTGAAAAAATAACATGTAAGTAATAGATTGTTTTAATAATACTAGGAAGCCTTATAAAAATTCAAATAACTATCGTAGATAAATCCCATAACAATAAATGATTGCAAATTACAGTTTATTTAAGCTATCATTTATTAATACTACTTAGACAGTTTTAAAATTTATATCATTGTGTATTTTTAAACCAATGGATGTGTTGTGCAGCCTTCCCTTTTGACAGATTGTACCAAGCTTAACTTTAAAATAAATTCAAATAGCATTTTGTAACATTGTTTTTCATCTCCTATTAGTTAAAAACAGGCCCTTTTATTTTAAAGTAAAAAATTTCCTTATTTAAATGTTAGATCGAATCTTATAAATTAAGTTATTTTGGAGATGAAATGTGAATGTTTATCCACTTTTCTTGCAAGCTACTTCCACGTTTGTGCATGTCGAGACTCATAATGATTATTTTTGTAGTGAGTTTCACAGAATTTCTTCCCCAACAAGAGGTAATTGGCAGCCGCTATCTAGAAACTCAATTTTATTGATGAAGAGAGCTTATACTGTCAAGATTAAGGATATGACGAAAAGAAAGGTTGATATAATGATATAATAAGGTAAGCTGTTGTCTACCTAATTTGACAATTTTTAAGAGAGCAACCCTTAAGGTTTACTCACAAGCCGCCACTTCTAGTAAGTGTAAATTTAATGAAGAAAGCCCACCTAGGGAAAGAGTAAATATGTGGGGAGAGTCCATTGCACAAGGGTGACATCTTCTTTTTTTCTATCTTCCATGGTATAAATAGTGAAGCACACATTTTAACACAAATTAAGTAATATTTCGGCATTGGTGCCTTTATCAAACTCTTCACTGTTTTATAAAGGCAAAAAATGCCTAAATATTACTCAATTTGTGCTTGTGTATTTGACTATTTCTACTATAGTATATAGAAGAAAGAAATATGTCACCTTTGTACATTGGATACTTCCCACATTTTTCCTTTTTCCCTTGGTGGGCTTTCTTAATTAAATTTATACTTATTAGTTTATTTTTCCTTTATTTTTATCAATTTCCATTATCATAAGATTACAAAGAAAGGAAATATTTCAACACAATTTGTATGAAGTGTAACTAACACTTTTCAATGTTATTGTTTTAACATTTATTTTTCATGTCCACACAGTAAAGTCTGACTACACCTGCTATTCCACGTAGTTGGATCAGTTGGTTGTTTTTTTGGGCGAGTTTGGTCACACACTCATTGTTGGCAATCTCAACCTGCTCGATGTCAATCAAGGCTAAGCTCTCTCCCATTTCGGATCTATATGCCATCCGCTGGCGTATATTCCGGTACTGCTGGCGTAGGGAGCTGGTGCGAAGTCGCAACTTTTCTATGGCGCTGTTTGCTGCTTTCAACCAGTCATCCATAAACCTGAATTTAAACCCAACTTTGTAACTAATACCACCCCCTCTCTTCACCCTCAATAACTCCTGACACACTCAACCGTTGCCAGCAATCATTTGATACATTTTACATGATTTATGCAATAAAAAAAAAGTTGTGGGATGTATATAAATCCTCTTGTCATCATTCTCTCTATTGTGTATTGGGATATTAACCCCCAAGGTAATTGAAATGGACCTTTTGTTGCAGCCACAGTTAAGTATAAAACTAAACTGGGCTAATAAGTTAATTCCACTAAGCCTGTTCTAAAAATATACAATAAAGAAATTCGCTCTAATTATTTAATATTTAGCTTCTTTGGTTGGTCAGTAACGCCCCCTAAAATGTGTGTTGTTTGTGAATTTTAAGTAAAAATAATGATAGTTAGTAATAATACTCAGGATATGTTGTTGATAGACCTTTGCATTTAGCATATTTCCTATATCCAGAACACAATATGGTATTACCCTGCACTATTCCACTTATATAGCTATTCCTTAATTAGTTTATAATGTACTTCCCATTGCTTCAGATAGCCGACATCGGTTCCATTTTTACACTCGGCCATAACCCCTTGCTAAAAGTGGTTGGTACTACTCACTTGATGAATTTTTCCGATGTGATCTTGTCTTTGCTATGGTGAGTCTTGACCACACTGGCCTCAAAGTGACCCACTGTATCATGTACCTCTTCCAGACCCTCCCGGTGGGATTCTATCTGTGCCCGTAACACAGCCATGGTATTAGCATTTCGTCGTCGATACTGCTCCAAGGCTGTGCGAGTGTCCTCTATCTCACGCAGAATCATACCCATCTTTTGGGAGATGCTTAACCTAGCAGCCAGAAAAAATAACTTTAAAAAATAGGCGCCAGAAGATAAAGCTACAACTTTGGGTTATCAAACAGCAATAGTTTTACAGTCTATGTCTTTAAGTTAATCACTAGAGCTTGGATAAATATGTTGTAGTAATCTACCAAATATATACATAAGTATATACCAAAATCGATTAAAATATGTAATAATGTGATATGTAACATTGGATAAACATCATTCATGATCATGAACAGTGAATAAACTTTCATTCAAAAGAAACATTGGGGCTGAGGTGGAGGTAAGAATGCAATTTGTGTGTGGAGGTTTTGTCAAGTGGAATTCTCGGAAAATTTGCTTGGTTGACAGCTGATATGTTCTCTTGCTTCGCTGTTTGAAAATATGTGAATGTCATACCACTTTAGATTTTTAAAGTCACTTTCCTAGAGTTGTGTTTTCAGTCTGGGGTTAAATGTTTGAGCGTGTTATACTAACTAGCCTGGGTTAACATTACACTTACACATATATACATGGTTGGTCTTGTTTGCTTTTCAAAAGACTCTTCTACGTGTCTTATTGTGAAAGACATCAAAACACATTTCATTGATTAATTTTGGGTTCTGTTTTTGTCAAACAGCCCCAATATATACTGTTCTGTTTCTTCCATGCTACTGCAGGTAACTATCCTGCTTGCAATTTTGGTCATCATAATATACTGTCATTTTCTTTGTGAGACAGAAGAGAACATCAATAACTTTAGTCCTGACAACTTCTTACACAAGTGATCTCGCAGCATTTTACACACCAAAACTATCAATGGTGACCTCCAAATATGGACAAGCAATGGCAACACTCTATGTATGAACTCAAACTACTTTAAAAGAAATTTTAATGGACCAAGATAATTTAATCATACCCATAAATTAACTTAGCTAAATTGCACATTGTATATCAACTGCCCATTCTATTTTAAACACATGATTATGTAAACAAAATTATAGCAAGTTGCAAATACAGTAAAACCGCGTTAGACCAAGGTTGTTTGAAATTCCGAATAATCCGAACAAATGTTTTAGAAAATTAGGGGAATAGAAATTGAAGCCAAACAGGATGTGTTTTATTGATAACAAACTCAAAGTTAAAATATAACTGTAATAAACAATGATAATAAATGCTTAATATTTACATGCTGTAGTCAACACAATATGTTTTCTCGAAACAAAAAAATAATAATACAGTACTGTAAAATGATATACTGTAGATGTAAAACTATTATTATGTGACAAGGTTTGGTTCCAACTAGTTTGTATTAACACAGTTCTACTGTATTATTTATGAATGGGACACGTAACTTTGTCAACAAATTATAAATGTCTGTGAATGATGTGTAAATTACAAATTTATTTGTTTGACTCAACTTATCTAATGTCCAAGTAAACTTGAGTAACTGACACAAATAGTTCCTCACCTGGGCATGTGGTCCAATACGGAGCTGATCCTGTATATGGAACCTGATCGATTTGTTGAGCCTCTGGGGCTAGCCAAGGTGTCATCTGTACCCCGGCGGGATCCCACAGAGCTACTGGAAGGCTGCAAGACAGACGTGGCTACAGCTTGAAGCCGACTGTGAGCCAAAGAGTTGATGGTGGCTTGCTCTACAAGCTGCTGGATTCCTGACATAGCATAAGATAGTTTACTTGAATTGTAAAATTGTATATTTTATTTGTTATTATACTCTAGAAGATTACAATTACGCTAATACAGCACACTCAAACTATAAACAACCAATACTAGCCTTAGATTGAACACATATTTAAGCGCAGGCAATGTTAGAGAAAGTGCACAGGGCATGGCTGTGTTGAGTTGTGGTTGAAGAAAAGTTTCCCGTCTGGCCTGTCCCTGCTTTTGACAGGTTGACTGATTGCTGTTTGTGTTTATTATACAACAAATTGTCCTGCATACTTACTGTTGTTTTTTTCCCAATATCTACACCTTCCCTGTGCTGTTCTATCAAAACTGTGTCTTCTCTGCCCTGCGTTTCAATGTGTGCTTAGCTTTAACAATGTGTTATATATATTCATGCATGGAGACAAGCAAAAAAACTCTCAAAAAGAGCTTAAACTATGGTGGACCGCTTAGTTTACGAGTAATTCCATGTCAAATCAACACATTATTTGTATTTTTATGAAATTTAGGGTGCTTGATGGTCCTATGGTGTAGTTCAAAAATACTAATTTATAAGGTTCTGTGTTCATTATGTGAAATGCTAGAGCTATGTAAAGTTTTTTTTATTTTTGCTCAAAAATGGCTACTAGATTATTTGTTTTTGTGCTTTAGTCGGGCTCCCAGTTGAGATATAGAGCTGGGAGTGGTCTCATTTTAAAGCTATTTAAAGGAGCTTTCAAATGATATGTAGCACATAAGGGTTAATAAAATTATTATATTTCAAAAATCCAACTCAAAATTTCAAACTAAGTTTTTTGAAAAACGGACATTTTTAAAATTGCAAAAAAATTCTCAGATCTAGTTCATATCTATCTGTAAATATCTAAAAAGTATTTTTTGGGGATCATAAGATATGAGAGGTAACAACCTGTATACACATGATAAAAAAAAATTGAGCCTGATTTACATCACACTTACCCCCACCCCGCCATACACACATTGTGTATCTCTTTGGATTTTTCTATTTATTATATTATCTCAAAGTAGTGAGCCTTTATATCTGAATTATGTTGGGGTCATAAAAACTTGTATAAAAGAAATACACGATTCAATCTGTTTTAAAAATAAAAAATAATAGCTACACACACACATATATATACACACAGACAGTTTTAGTTGTATCATTAAAAAAACTATAATTTACATGATTGTTTTAGTTCCTACCAGTTCTACACTTGTGGACACATTTTATGTTTTCTTGAGCTAGTGAACTGGTTGAAGGTTTTAAGAGCTTGTTGAACTTCCTAAGTGGAGAGGGTGTATGTACGACTAGTTAGTGTTACAGGGTTCACTCACTTTACACAGGACATATGTCAATGGAATCCACAGAACATCTGGGTTTTTAAAGTAAGTAAATGAAGAAGATTGATCAGCTGGGTGAAGGAATGTTAACTTTGCTTCATCTTCCTCTTCCTGTTTTGCTAAAACGTAGCCCAGCCACCAACTGCCACGATAGAGTGTAATGACATAACCACATATTTCACTGAAAACCAGTCTTCCTTCACATATTGATACAGTATGTTTAACTGATTTTTGAGTAAAAGAAAAAGGTTTGGCCAAAATTTTTGTTTCACTTGAAGGTATGAAAGTATGTAGCTTTTGAGTGCCGGGAATAGTTTGTGCTCTGCTGAATCGATCTGTCAAAAATTGGTTTGTTGCAATGTACGCTTCCTGTGTAACAAACGTAAAGTAACTTTTTGAAATGTTTTCTTTCACCCATTCATAGAGTTGTCTCGGCGTCATTGTTTGGTCCTTGTATGGTCTTTGGAGAATTGCTCTAGCTGCCAACCTTTTCACTGTCCCCCCCAACACCGTCACATGCCCTTTTGCCATGAGCTGTAGCAGAAAAATGCCATTCAGCTTCAATGTTGAAATATGTTTTATGATGACCTAAATTCAAAAAGTTCTTCTTGTTTTTATATTGTGCAACAGAGCCGTCTGATAAATAAAAGATTATTTTGGGCAAAGTCCTGTAACTATAGAATTACTTTATGTAGATAACTTAAATTTTGCACTGATTAGGTTCTCTATAAGGACTAAAAGTTCGCCAGGTTTCATGAAAATCAAAAGGGGTCAGGTCAAAAATGTTTCTTTTTACTTTCTCTCTATCTTACAGGTAGAGAAAGTATGGAGATCGTCAAAAAAATCGAACTCGAGATTTTGATGAATTTTGACGTTTCATGACTTCCTGAATCCGAAAAAGTGGTTTTTGAATTTCCGTCTGTCTGTCTGTCTGTACCTCCAACTAGAGCCTAAACTATTTTACCGATTGAGCTGAAACTTGATATCTAGGGTTTTCATAGGGTTGCCCCGAGGGGTTTTTGGAATTGGATATCTACCCCTAAAATTAAGGGTAGTTTACTGAAGGGAAAAAAGAGAAAAAGTCGATTTTCTCAAAATCGGCTCTAACGATTTTGATTAAATTT
>CABFWB010001061.1:40696-56699 GCA_902151455.1 Timema bartmani | reverse complement strand
TGTGGAGTGGTGATGATACAATGTACATTATTCCGTTCAGAAATCTTACGAGTTTATAGAAAGAGAGAGAAAGTCTGTGCGGTGCGCCGTACCATTTATTTGTATTGATTTGACATGGGATGACCCTTACATATTGAAACACCTCAAAAGTGAGGTAAGATGATAACTGCAGTTGTCTATGAAGTCTTAAATTGATCAGAAATTGAATGCAGTGTGTTTTGTGTGTTTGAAGAAATACTGCTGTCAAGATTATAAGGATGTATCAAAACTTTTTTTTATATATATATCTTAAGACTGTGCAAAAATGTGAATAACGATTTTTAAATATTTATTTTTATGATAGTGATGAATCTTCCTAATAAATTTTAAATTAATTAATAAGCAAAAATATGGCAAAATTGTTAATTATTTTTCATTTAAAAAATTATAATGTTTAATTAAACATATAATACTAGGTTATTTATCCAACTATTAAGTAGTATAGGTAAAAATGTTAATTTTGTTAGTCAGTTTAAAGAGAGTATAGCTTAACGCTGTGAAAATATTTTAGGCACGTTTTAATCTATAGCTTAAAGCAAAATAATTTATATCTATAAATAATTAAATTAATCTTTAGCAGATTTTCTCAAGCTTTTAAAAAAAAAGCTCATACTAGAAAATTACTATGTTGATTGAGTTTAAACTTATAACGAGTCATGACAAAAAAATATGGGTTTATTTAAAGTTTCTAGTTCATTTATAAAAACTAGATATATATATATAGACAAAAGATAGAGAACTGTGATACTTAAATAAATATAATTAGATCTGTTCATACTGTTGAGAATTAAATACGGGTAGGGTTATGTCCTCTGTATTTTGAGTGACAGCGGAGGGTGGACGGAGTGGACTTGGCGAAGATAAGATGATTAGCAAAGGCAGGAAGGTTTTCTTCAACAAACTTTTCAAAACAAGCTAAGAGGCGTTTTAAAATGCAAACAAATGAGTACACCCTGATTTTAGTTGAAGGAACAGTTTAGAAAATTCAATTTTTTTTTGCGATCTTGGACATTATTTTCTTTAATATTTCACTTTGAGTGTGACGTTTAGTTATATAAATATAATCCTCATATACAAATTGATGTTTATTTTAATTCTACTGTAAAAAGCCGCATCCATGCCCAAGTATTTTATTTTTTTGCACCACATCCTATTACATGTATGGGCAATACACCTATGCACTAATTACACTAAAATGCTAGGAATGCTGGGGAATATTTAGTCAGGAGATATGACATTGCTACTTGTAGCTTCTTGTTAGGGATATTGCTGAGGACGATTTAGTCAGGAGATGATATGAAATTGCTACTTGTCAAATTAAATGTTGCTCAAAGTAATCTCTAAATTTCGTCCTCACTCTGTGTTATCTGTGTGATCATATACACAGTCTTTTCAGCTTTCCCTTCCAAGCCTATTTTCTTACTAGCTTTACTTTGCCACCAATGAGCAACATAATAGTTCTAAATCAAAATACTATTCCACATTTTTCCACAATTTTATATATATATATATATATAAAGCTGATCGTTTTGAGATCTTGGATATTCTCCAGGATTTGATTGATTCATAAGGCCCCTCCTTAATCTTAACTCAAACCCATTTTATAATCCATACAACATGAATGATGTGTGAGATCACTTAACCTAACCCTGCACTTGTAATGATCTGGTGGAAAGATCACAAAATAATTTATTTCTAACCGATTTTGTTTTTGATGGATTTATATTTGAGTAAAACAGTGTTACCACACTAAAAATGGGCTCTATAGGAAACGGTATAATTTGCAAAAAGCAAAAATAATATAATATTACCTTCAACATTTTTTAAATGTCAGTATTGTTTATATAAATATGTATTAGTTATTATATATATAGTCATGATAAATGCAATAGGCCTAAGATGGAGATATTCATCTTACTGCATTAAGAGTGAAACTGTTTCTAGATGTTAAGACATGAGTTCAGACACTCACCAACAATAGTTACTGGGTCATTGCGTTTCAGGCACTCTTCTATCAATTGATTCTCCAGCTGTAGTAGATTATTTGACATCTTCAAGTTGTTAACCGCTTTCCATAAGTCAACATCAGAGAGCTCTATAATACAATCGATAAATGATCAAACAAATTTGACTTTTCCCCGAATAGCTAGCTAAATGTTATAAGCAGCTAAAAAGTTGTAATATGTTTTTTATTCTTTAAAAAAATCCACTCTTTTTGTAATGACACATGACACAAGAAACAGCCCACTTAGTTTGGATGTTGAACCTGACCAATGAGAATTTACCAATCAAATTCAAACATTTGAGGCACATCAAATTTATTTGTTATAGTTTACTGTAAGAGGGAGCCTGTTAAAAGGTTATATTATTTTACTTAACAATCGTTATTCTCAATTCCGATTTAGTTAAAAAAAGATAAGGAGATGGTAATTGAATCTAACACTGACTGTGTATGCCAATGCTCTATCACATAGCTACCCAGTATCCAGCCTCACTCTTTACTTGTTATATGGTGTTAGAGCAATGGTGCACAATGCTAATGGTCTTGGCTTTGATTCCCATGTCCAAGTTATCATTTCTCACTAAAGTTAATTTTATTCTAGCATCAGGACTGTACCTACCTGCATGATCAGTAGTAACACAGGCTAAATGTAAAACTCATCTAGTCTGCTTTGTTGGTGGCACGGAGGTAGGGGTTTGTGTTTGATAAATGGTTTGCCACTCTTACTCTATGCTAATATGGGTACAGTTTCTCTAAAATTCTACCTTCCTCATCCCTACCTTGTTGTAAGGGACTTTTGCGTTTTCAGATTGGATAAGTGTAGGGAAAAGAGCTAAACTTTTCTGGATGCTGCTGCAATCTGTGGGAACTTTTGCGAAGCATGGTTGGGGCCCCGGCTGAAGTTTGTTTTGACTTTAATTTGTATTTTGATAGTTTGTATTTGCAACAACCACATGTTTTTTTAAAGCTACCAATTTGGCCTCATTCAAGATCGCATCCCATTGTTCACAAACCTGCTGAATGTCAACAATGAGGCTTTCAATATTACCCCTCTCATCATCAAATGTAGCTATGCACTTCAATCATGAGATTAGTCTGGTGGATCAATGTAAGTAACTTAACCCACAGGGATGTCTTTATAAAAAAAAAATCACATGTATTTATGGATAGAAGTGAGTTCAATTCGAGACTTTGCAGTGAGATTGAGATTCTTACTTCACCCATTTGATGTGCGATTGGTCTTATTGCATCAATCCTTGCAGACCATCTAGTTTTTGACATCCCATGGAGTGAAACAGGAATATGTTGCTGCAAGATATCCCACCTTTGAGGGCTGCTACTGAATAAATTGTACATATGTTGGATTATTCCAAAGTACTCGACTGCCTCCTTACATGATTCAGCACAGTCAACACCAACAAGGTTTAGTGTGTGGTTTCCACAGCTAGAGGAACTGCATCTAGGGTTATGCTAAAGGAGAATCGATTGTACACCATTATATTTACCCGCCATGTACGCTCCATTATCATAGCCTCGGCCGATGCAATATTTAAAATCTAACCCCAACTCTTCTAGAATTGTTAGAACTCGAACAGCAATCTCCCTTCCAGTCTTTTTTGTGAAACTATCAAAACACTAAAACCTCTCCCCGATTGAGAATTATGAACTGTTATTCAAAATATTTATGTATTGAATGACTATAGTGGTTGATCCCTGTTTAGAGCTATCTGGTGTAACATCACCAATTATTGAAAAATATTTAGCATTGAGGGATCTCATTGAGAATACATTTTTGTACAATTAAAGATCCACAAAACATGTTCATGAATTCATTCTGGATGTTTGTGGAGAGATAGTGTACTTGAATGTGCCTCTGACTCGTTTGTGCGTTTGCTAGATATCGTGGTTTGTGTAGATGTGTATTATAAACGTAATCTTATTTCAAACCTATCAGTCTATTTTTGTGTTTGTTACTTAAACCTAACTAAGAGTTAACATCAAACGTGTTAATTTGAGGCCCCCCCTGAGAATGTGAGGCCTGGGCCGGCCCTGTTAGCCCTCCCTCTGTGAGGGCCTGATAGGGTGTGAGATAGTAACGGTGCCCATTACCTCCTCAACGCCTTTTTCCTGCTGACCCAGTGCCCCGGTGGTAATGACGGGGCCATCACCCCACCACCTTGTTTTTTTTTAAATCCTGGCTGCCCAGTATGTTAATGCAGATTACACAACAAGTGATCTTACAAGATTCCAGCCCCACCATCTAACCAGAAGTACTAATGAGAGGAGTTTCTCCCCGCAACAGAGCTATCTGAAGATAATTGAATACAAGTCTGAAAACAGGAACGTAGTACGGTATTTCTGGTACCAACAGTAAACATTATTAATTGGTGGAAAGATAGTAACAAGGGATAGTGAATAAAAACTTTCACTGTTAGACAAGTAGTAAAATGCAGAAAAAAAGCATTTTATCTTATAAAATAATACATATATCAGTTAATGATATATTTGAGATATTATTTTCAATATTGATTATATTCTCGATTCTTAACTATAACAAGCTGTGTAACTATTTTATTTGGTACATCATCAATTGAAAATCTGACAGTTACAAAACTTAATAAATCTACTTTATTATATTCACTCTTCAAAAAGTTTGCCCCTTTGACTTTTGATAAATGATAATTTTGATAGTAGTAAGATACAAAAGTAACCTTGTATAAATGTTGGCTACCATACAATTTTTTGATATTTTCTAAAAAGGACACTATTATATATTCTTAGTATACCAACTAGCAAGAATTGTATAATGGTTTGCACACATGACTTGACCTCAGAGGTCAGAGTTTAATCCTGACCGAGCACATTAGAGAGTTTCCTCCTCTTTATTTGTTACCATTCTATCCACATTCCAGTGTTTCTTAATGGTAGTTGTATGTGGCAAAGCTATAAACGCTTGTAGGCTTGCCAATAAATAATGTAGCGATGGAGCTCACCCTCAAGTTTCTCCTCCAGTTCTGGGGTTAGGCTGGAGTGTCGAGAAGTGAGGCTCAAACTGCGAATAGCCGGGTGATCTACCCCCACAGGTAGGGTCATAGCTGCTTGTTGCACAAAGTTGTAGTCAACTGGTGAAACAATAAATTATTATTAACCAAGTCTATTGCTAGGATTTTTGTTGTCATCCTTGTTTCATGTGAGTGAATGTTAGTACTTGTATTTGTGGTACCTAGTGTTTGTTTTAAATTTAAACTTTAAAGTTGACCTGGTTTGATTCCTAATGTTCCACTTCCCCCCTCTCCCCCCCAAAAAAATCATCATTGGTGAGAGAGGAATTTTCAAATTTAGTGATGAGTTGGTGGTCAAAGCCTGGGTGCTGTGCTTGTTATAGGATTAAGGTGCGTGCTGATATAATCAGTTGGTTTAGAAATTATACTTTAATGACTACTAATAATAAAAATAAACACAATTGAAAGGTAACTTGCTCTTAGCATATATTAGAAGGATTACCTATACAATTATACAAATGAACAAGAAACTGTTAAAAAATTTAAATAATTTTCTTTGCAAGCTATTTAATTGTATATGTAACACTATGTTTAGTTTTATTTTAAACTTAGATTCTAAATCTTGTTTTAATTTTACAAAAATATTATGCTACAACTTAGACTAGCCTATATTATTTTTAACATTTTGAATAACTGCAGGCATTTATTTACGAGAGATTTTATGAAAATCTTGCAGTAGATCTAAGTTAAGTTTTAACGTTAGTTTTAATGTTGTTTTACTAAGCATTTTCTACAAATTTCAATAATCATACAACCTAATATTTAAGACATTATTGGGTTTGATAAAAAAAATCACGAAGTTAGTGTAGTGGTTTGTGGTTTTCACTTTTGACTCCAACCCAGGAGGATGGATTTCACTACCAAACAGGTGCACTAAAGGTGTTTCTTTTTTAGTTAACTATTTTGTACCAATTTCCAGATTAATTCTAGATCATTTTCTTCAACACTAGCCTTCCCTTTTCAGCCTTCATCCTTAGATTAGCATTTGTAAGTTGTGGGTAGACCAAGCAGTTAGCGCGCACACACACATACAGAACTGACAAAATAATATGTACCGGTTATAACATAACCTTAAATTATTTTACAGTTATTGCATGAGATGGTGGGAGAGAGAGGGGCGTTAAATGATTTGACTATATGAAATAATACATATATTAACAACACTATTTTCAATAAGTATTTTATTTTTTTAGTCGAAGCTTGTTTAGCTGTATAAATCCTTTATTCAGTGTAATGATACATTAAATCCAAAATAAAATTAAGATTTACAGATGTTAGAATATTATAAAGTAAGTTTCAATTTAAATCATATTAATAGATAATTTCAAGATAAGATTTTGTACAAGTGCACTTACAGTTTATTATTAATAAAATATGTCTGTTAATTTACTGTTGGAATGTTTGTTTACTATTTGTACAATGCTTTGTGACTGTCGCCATGGTTACCAGTTGATGCAACTTGTGTGTTTGTTTATCAGGCAGCTAGCTGAAATGAATTGACTGTAAATAAAAATCATCCAGTTTTGTTGTAAAAAATATTTGAAAATGCAATTACCATTGAAATCCAAGTTGTTAGATATTGATTACAGAACTTCTACTAGTGTTGGGCACCAATTTATTCACCCAATAAGTGAATTTTATGAGGTAACAGATAATTCATTTTTTATCAACAAATCAGTGATTCCTGATTTTAGTCATTTAACATGTATGCTTTATCAGAAATAAACACTTTTATAAATTACTTTCCAGATTTCATTACCGTATTAAATATTTAGCTCAGCCCATAAGTAGAAAAAGAGTGAATTTGGATATTTTCATAATTTTCTGTTGTTATCAAGTCAGAGTTAAGTAACTAGGCTATATATTTTGAGAATACCTGCCAATAGCATCTAGGCACCTACTGCGGGGGTACTTCACATACTAACCACCCCCAAAAATATATTTAGGGGTGCTCAGCACCCCCAATATTTCAGCCTTTTTAAAACCTTAGTTCTATCTTGGATATAGGGTTGTGTTGCGAAGAGTGTTTTCTAGCATAGCAAATGGTAGATGCTGCCATCTGATATGTAAGCAAGCGTGATTAAGTTGGTAGCACTCAACACTCATGAACCGACAGCCTGGCATTTGTGAACATGTTTCCATTATAGTTTGGTTAGTGGCAGTACTCATATTGTATGTATTATTTTTGTGTTTTTCATGTTTGATTTCTTTGATTAAATTTCTTTTTATTTTATTTTATTAAGCATACAGTGATACTGACAAATTGCACCTTAATTTTGGACATTTTTTAAATACAGTGCTTGAAAATTTGCAAATGTTATACCACACCCACACCCCTTTTTATAAACAGGGTGGCTACAAAACATATTTTACAAAATTCCCTGACTTTTCCAGGTTTTCCAGGCAACATTTTTCAATTTTCCCTGACTACTTTATTCCAGTTTTAATGGTGGATGATGACTTGTTTTATTTATTATTGATCCCATATTAAAAAAGTTTGTATCTACTAAACATAAATAGTTTTATCGGTTATTTTAAAAATAAAATGTTATTTTATTTAAGTATTATTAACTTTTGTTTTAGTGTTTAGTTGCGAAATTAATGGGATTTAAAAAAATATTTTTTATTTCCCTGACTTTTCCTTATTTTTAGTTAAATTCCCTGACATTTCCCTGTTTTCCCTGTCATTCAAAAATTCCCTGACTTTTCCAGGTTTTCCCTGTTTTCCCTGTCTGTAGCCACCATGATAAAGCACCCCCAATGTTTTTTTACAAGTCGGCGCCTATGGCCCAGTAGAGTTCTTGGAAATTGTATTTTTTTTTTAAGTTTGATGCCTTGAGAATAGTTGGTAAACATTATGAAAACGCCCTTCAATTAGTGGTGAAAGATAGGCACAGGCTACAAAATAAATTAACCAACATGTAGGTATGTTGGTTTACTACTCATATGAGTTCATTAAAGTGCGAGTATTTTGTTTTGTTCTAAATATTTAAAATTGAATTTTTTTTTTTTTTTTTTCAAAACTACTTCTCACTGTGACTCAATGACTTAACATCCTAATAATATCATAAGATTACAAATATAGGGAAAGAAACTTAATTACAATATATTAATCAAGTAAATTGAGAGTATTTTGTTTTGTTCTAAATATTTATAATTGATATTACATTTTTTTTTTTCAAAACCACTTCTCACTGTGACTCAATGACTTAACATCCTAGTAATATCAAAAGATTACAAGATTATAAGGAAAGAAACTTAATTTCGATATATTAATCACATGTATATAAATGTTATGTTACGTGTCAACTTTCAACAGTGGTTTAACTTTCTATAACTTTGTTTCGAATTGTAATTATAACCTTATAGGTTTTATCATCAACTTCTATCCTTTTTGACTATTTTATCTGCAATAAATAGATTAATTGCTATAAGGTAATATACTAATTTATTCAACCTTATATGTCATCTAATCTTTTGACGTAAAGTTTTTTTTGCAAAATATTAAGTCATTCCCTAATAAAATTTAAGTTTATTTCCCTATATTTGTAATTTATTCTCTCACTATAAATAACTACTAATATTATTAAAAATATCATAAGAGTCATTAAATATGTTGGCTGGCTTATAACCTGTTTCTCTTGCCGCTACAAATTATTTGTGTCATGTCCGTGTTATGTTCTTTGAGGGACCATACATTGCTATACTATATCTGCATGATTAGTGTCGTTTATTTGATGAAATGTATTTTGACTTGTGGTTTGTCTTCAGCGTGTCAAACGACGGCCTCCGCCTCATCTTCAAAGTAGGGATATTAAAGTGTTTGAGGATAATTACAAAACCAGCACAGGACTGACTCACAACGTCAAGGAAAGAACCCAAGATATTGAGTATGGTGGCTTGCCAATGAACAACAAAACAACCATATACCTAAGAAACTTACAAGAAAAGGTTATAATAATTTCTTAGATTGAATAAAACCATTAGATTTAATAGGGAACTATCTGTAAAATAATTTTCATTTATGGCAACAAATAGAAGTTCAATTTTTATGAACATTTATTTTTTTATACTATATAACATTTATAATTTATCATAGTATTACTAAGACATCACAAAATATTGTTAGGATAATCAAATCTCATAGGTTAAAGTGTGAAGAATGTGCAGCGTGAATGGAAGAATCTAGAATCGGGTTTTCAGGGTATTGACTGAAACCCAATAAGAAGAGCTCAGTGGGAATACCTAAAACTCAGAGGGAAGATAGAACTAGCTCAAGATAGGGATAAGGTGTAATGAGGTGGATTGGATAGAACTAGCTCAAGATAGGAATACCTATGGTCTAATGAGGTGGATTGGATAGAAACTAGCTCAAGATAGTGATATGGTGTAATGAGGTGGACT
Organism: Timema bartmani; assembly: GCA_902151455.1. Lineage (NCBI taxonomy): Eukaryota > Metazoa > Arthropoda > Insecta > Phasmatodea > Timematidae > Timema > Timema bartmani. The sequence goes on along the minus strand of CABFWB010001061.1, from coordinate 47,192 downwards.
GGATAGAACTAGCTCAAAATAGTGATATGGTGTAATGAGGTGGACTGGATATAACTAGCTCAAAATAGTGATATGGTGTAATGAGGTGGACTGGATATAACTAGCTCAAGATAGGGATAGGGTGTAACAAGGTGTACTGGATAGAACTAGCTCATGATAGAGATATGGTGTAATGAGGTGGACTGGATAGAACTAGCTCAAGATAGTGATATGGTGTAATGAGGTGGACTGGATAGAACTAGCTCAAGATAGTGATATGGTGTAATGAGGTGGACTGGATATAATTAGCTCAAGATAGGGATAGCTGGTGTATTTTTGCAAGTGCAGCAATGAACTTTTAAGTTCCTAATGCTGTAGGCATATAGAGTAAATATGTAATATTACTAATAAAATTGGTTTTAATCAGTGTATTCAATAGATAATTATAATCTAAGTGTTTTGGATTAGAAGAGTAGATAGGAAGATATGTATTGGTGATTGGTATTAGCTTGGAATGTATTTGAAAATACCACAGTGCACCTGGTTGCATGCAGACCACAGTTTGCCCAGACCAAACTCTACTCAACAAACAACTAGAGGTATTAATACAAAAACCCAACAGTGTGTGTGTGTGTATATGTATATGTATATATATATATATATATACATATACATACATACATACATATAAAGTACAATGGAAACAGCCACTGTGTCTTAAATCACTACGGTATATTTTATAATGTGTAAATGCTTTAGCAAATAAAATATTCAGTTTATTGTTTTGACTAATGTTAAAATACTTAGGCCTACTAATTTAAAATTGTTATCCATTACACATTTTCAACAAATTAGATTTTATTTGCTATGCAGCTTAGCCTTGCCTACCGTTTAATATTTAATACATTTAAATGACTAGACATTTTTCTTGAAGTTAGTGTAAAACTATTTTCCAGATCAACTTGTGTTTGTTCAAACCTCTTGACTTCCCCTTGTCCTCATACACGGATGAATACCCTCCTAAGCATGTCAACCCTTCTTTGGGGAGAGTCGGTCCAGGATTAGACGCTAACTGCCAGGTTAGTACATGGAATGGTGGCCATTTATTACATGTAGTCTTTATTGATAGCTGCTCCAGTGACTACATCTTTAATTGTTTAAGTTTACAAAACTAATGAAAAAAATTAGCTGTAAAATTTTTCACTTTAAAAAAAAAAGAATTTAATAAAATATATTTCAAAAAAATATTTTTATGTATTTAATTCAGGAATGGGCTGATAGACATGCTGACTTGTTAATAGAACAAACAGAATCAGTTAATTTAAGTTAGTAAAATGATTCATATATCATTGAATTCATTCAAATACAATTTAATTGTTTAAAATACTTTTTTTTTAAACTGCCATCATGAACTATTAACCAATTTCTCAGTTCTTACTGTACTTTGTGATATGATGGCTTTTTTTACAGTAAATTTCCCATCTTAATTTTTGTATTAACTTATATAAATAAGAATTATGTCTATACTATTAATTAAAGAGATGTACAAAGCTTCAAAAAAAATATCTGCTTCAACTTCACATAAAAAAATTTCAGCTTAAACAATTAAGAAGCTTCGTCAATAAAAATATTGACAACTTACATACTCCATTTATTGTCACTTATTGCCATTCTGAGCTGTCAAATACATTAAACAATATTCATATGGAAAAATTCTGAATTAAATGAACTGTACGTTGTGATAATAACTTGATTTATCAAATTAAAACAAAATATTACAAGTAATTGTGTAATAAAACAGTATTCAAGTGATTTTAGTGCATAGAGCTAAATAAATAACCATAATGTACTATTTTTTTCAAGCATAAAACAACTAACAAAAAATATTTAAATTTTGATTCAGCTTTGAGAATATTTCACATTATATTTAATTCGAGTTGGTTTCAAATTGAAAAAGTTGACTTCAAACACACCTGATTAATTTATAGTTAGAACTACAATTCCTAATAAGTAATTGCATTTTGGTTCAGTTTTTAGACATTATTTGATGATGGTAATATGAAGTTGATTATTAAAATGTATCTGTTAAAATTAATATTGAGCCAGTGCATGTGCCTTCCCATGTTAGGCATCAATTAAGTCATGGATACGATAGTAGACAGAAATTGTCCAGAATTTACATATTGTCAATAGCTTATTGTGGAGCCCGTATAAAGTGCTCAATGCAAATAATTAGAACTACCAAACTTGGGAATATAATAAGTCTTGAGGTTTCAATATTTTTCTTTTCACTTTCAACTCCCCTAGGCCAAGTAACTTTTTTTAGCACCGCATCTTACTACCCATTCGGGTTATACATTTATGTAATAATTACACCAATGGTTTTAGGGATGGGGCAGGTTATATTTATAAAAAGTGTACCCGCATTTGTGTAAAGGTAGAGTGGAAAACCATTAAGGAAAAAACCACCCTCAGTAAACCCGATTGAGATTTGAACCTTGATTTCCTCACCATCGACAGTCTAGTCTACTGCGAGAGTAGCGCTTTGGACCATGCGACCACCAAAGCAGGTGCCGAGTAATTGTGTTACCAACAAATTATTTCATCATTAACTTGGAAAGGACTAGTAAAACTTAAGCACTGTATCAATATTAATTGCTTATTAACATAAAACAAAGATGTCTAATTATCTGAAATAACTAAAATGTATTTTCATTAAAACCTGTTATTTACAGAGCAGAGGACTCGGTCGAGATGAGCAGCCTGTAATTTTACCACAGGTTGGTAGCATCGTGCGGCTCATGGACCCTTACATAAGTACAACACATCTTGTGCACACTCCCTTCAGTGCCCAACAGTTGTCGGGAGTGGCCAAAAAAGATGCGATCACTTTCTACAATGCAGAGGGATCTAGCATAAAGAATGGTCCTGTTTATGATGAGCGAGTCTTCACAACCAAGGCGACCAATAGAACTGTGCCAAACTTAGTTCCAAGAGTACCACACAAGTAAGGCAACACACTTTTACATATTTTGGTCATTGTTCAAAGATTATTTCAACTGACCAAAACCTATACCTATAGTAAACATCGAATCATTTGTACCTTGTTTCTTTCAAACCACGCAAATCTGTCCTGACTGAGATTCGAACAAGAGTTTATCATATTTCAGGCCCATTACTTTGTTCAAATATAATATGAACAATCAAATGATTTAATGAAACTCTGGATTCTGTGTTAATATTATATGTATTTAGGAACTGATATTTAATTAAGAGCTTGCAGCAAGCATTGATGTTTTTATCAAATGATGAATTAAATGTTATCTAAAATGATCAGTAATGCAAATAATAAAAACAACCATAGTGTATTCTACAACAAATATTCTGAGTTGGTGGGTCGCAATGAGAAGTAAATTATAATCTTTCATTTTTCTAATACCTAAAAATATTGATCGAAATTGTCCTTAAGCGACTCTGCAGGATCGAGGTAAGAAGGCCAGTCTTTTCAATCCAAATCAAGTGAACTGGGAGTGGTTTTACATTCTCTACAGCCAAATAATGATGCGACTCTTTAAGGTGGGATGGAAGTAGATGTGAGAAAAGGCCAGTGTATTTGCAGTTTTTATTGCAAAAGATTTTTTTTTTGGTTAAAATAAAATAAATATTGCTCCAGCACAAACATAGAATTTAATTTTCTTCACACGGTGACCTCAACATTTCTTGAATATCTGGCAAGGGTGTCCTGGAATTTAATGACAACTTTTTATCTTAATTTAAAAAGTTTCTCATCTAATGCCGCTATGCTCATGATGGATATTCAGGAACTGTTGATATCAACATGTGAAGAAAATTAAACTTTTATGTTTGTACTGGAGAAATATTTTATTTATTTTAGCCAAAAAAATGTTTTGCAATAAAAACTGCAAAAACACTTACCTTTTCTCGTGTGCCCACCTAAAGATTCATATTCTTTAAATTGATAAATGACACTTTTACATGGGAATTGAACCTGGGACCTGTGGCTTAGTACACTATTGCTCTTACCACTGAGCTATCCAAGAGTTAACCTGACCTCAGGGTCATTCTTCACTCATATTTTAAGGAAAAGTTGTAAGGAAATTGTCAGTTACAAATGACCGGTCAATTAATATTGCACGCTATCAGTTAATGCAGCTACCTTCAACTCTGGAGGACTTTAAGTTTCCAATAGTATAATGACAACTGTATGAATGTGTATAGTGATGGATTAAATAGCCAAGCTCTTAAAATTATGTATGGTTGAAACCACATCTAAATACCTTAATTCAATTACAATTGCATTTGCTTCGGTGGTTTCTCAGGAATAACTCTCACAATAGACGAGACTGCCGAAGGTGGGGAGATCAGGGTTTGATCTCAGCCAGGTCTACTGAGGGTTCTTTTTCCTAAATGGGTTTTCACTATACATGCAAATGCGGGTACACTTTCTATAGATTTAACCTTCATAATCCCTAACACATTTGTGTAATACATAGTCATATAATCCTAGCGGGTAGTAAGACGCAGTGCTAAAAAAATTGTGATTGTGACTGCAAGATCCTTAGGATTCACCATCCTATTCAGGTTAGTTTGTTTAAGTTGTAGGTCAGCAGAATGGACAGTAAGAAATGTAGCACTAAAATTCTACTAATTCATAAGAGAGCACCAACAATTCCAATGTGTTTTAAAAATATATGCTTAATGTAAGTAAATATTTTAATCATTTCACTGATGTCAGATCCCATGTCAAGTTCCACTTCAGTTGTGAAGGGAAACTCTATTGGGTACTTTGTTTTCAGGGGGATGGAGACGGAACACCAAGCACAGTACCAGCTTCCCTTAGATGATTTCTACCACTGTCGATGGTATGCGGGTGTGGAAGGTTTCCCGGCGATCCCTCGAGCCTCACCGTGGGAGAATTTGTCCTCTCCGAACATGTATTGTACAGAGTACTGTCACCTGGGGACAGGCTGGCCTGTCAGGGCCGTTGTTGACCCTGGAGCTACATAATTTTAATGTGTGTATTCAGTGTCAGATACGTTTACATTAATCAATGTAAATTACATCAAAGTGTGTCTGAGTAAAGGCAAAAATCAAGCAACTGTCTGATTTTACACAAATTTAATAATAACAAAGTAAAAGAGAAATGGCTACATAAAGACTTTATACAAATGCTTATTATATACAAACTTTCCTTGCTTTCTTTGAAGCCAAAATGTTATTTAAAGTTTGTTTTCTTTTTTATGAAGTTTTGTGGGAGCCTCTGTCTGTGGGGGACCTGGGAGAATCTCCTCCCTACCCCCTTAAATTCAGCACTGGTTTATTAATTTATTTACTGTCTTTATTTTAATATTTGGTGAAGTTGAGGCTAAACTAAACAAGCATTTGTTTACTAAATCATGAAACACTAGATTCATCTATAAATAATATTTTTTTCAACTGACTTTTTAAAAGTGGCCAGCCCAGCCAATCATTATTGAGGGGGTGACACATTTCATGCCCATGATGCTGCAACTCTGAATGAATAGGAATAAGACTCAGATTTGTGAATTGGTAAGCTTATAAGGGTGGAGTTTTTATTACGTGTATATAGTCGATGTTGATTTTTAAGTAAATCAACATTAACTTCTGAGTGTCACAGTGTGGAAGTTTGAAAAAAATTAGTGTGGATTGAGGGAGTGATGTATGTGCAGTTCATTTAATGTAGCCATTTCAGTTTTTTAAACTAATTTTTATGTGTATTCATAGTACTTAGAGCTTCTCCCCGCAACACCTAAATACAGAGTTGAAGGCGCTTATGTTCTGAATACTGTTAGAGAATGAGTGAATGTGGTTTAGGTAGGGGGTCTTAATGTGTCACTCATTCCCAATCTATGCCCATTTGTCTGAGTGTAGTGAGGCAGGTATGCATGAGTCATTAACCTTCAAATAAGGTAAAAATAAAACAACAGAAACAACTTGATATAAAGTGCAGATAAACCTCTTGAGTACCGATGCTAAAACTAAAATCCCTAATACATTCAATGCCAACAGTTAAAATGATTTTTTTTTTTATTTTCTGAGAGCAATTAATATATTTTATAAACAATTTGGTCAAGTGATATATTTTTATGTTTAATCAGCAATGCAGCACATTTTACAAGGAAAAAAAATTACTTATTTCACTTTAAATAGTTCCTAAACAAAATGTGATTTATATATAGGTCTTTTTTAATACAATGAGTAATCTGTTATTGTATAGTTTGATTCATTGAAGGTAGGATCGACTGGTGTGATCAACCTGACATTTGGTGAGACAGCTCGTTATACTCTTTGGGAAATCATAATTCTAATTTTTAATTATGTTTCTGTAACAATCTTTCATTTCATGTATATTTGGTGAAATGTGATATTTTTCTTTCTGTCAACTCCTAAAAAAAGAGGAAGTATTGTGAATATTAATTATTAAATACAGCAATAAAAAGTGGATCTTATAATATTTGATTTTTTTTTTTTTTTT
>CABFWB010001061.1:20810-40627 GCA_902151455.1 Timema bartmani | reverse complement strand
TTTTTTTTTTTTTTTTAGATTTGCTTTTTGTGGGAAAACAGTTCTTTTTCTTCTCAGAATTATTGGTGTTTGTAAAGTGAGAAGAGTTACACGCTTTAATCCCTCTTTTCCTCTTTGACATTTAAAAAGACAATAAAAATCGTTTACAATTGCTCTCCGTGATACAATCTCCAGTTATCCAATTTGAACAAAAATGTTCAATTAATTTCAAACGTTCAAAAATTAGTTATCAGTAAATACCCTCAAACAAATTTTGAATTTTCAAAAACCAGTCTTTAGTAAACTACCCTTAAATGAATTAAAAAAAAGTATACATTTTTATTTTTCATGTCAAAAACTCCCGATATATCCATTCTAAACAAAACCATCAAAGCCATTTTCAAACATTTTGATTTTTCATAAAATTTAGTCTCCAGCAAACTACCCATAATTTAAGGGCTAGACTCAAAATTTTAAAAAAGTCTGGGGGTATGACTAAAAACATTAACTATTAAGTTTGAACAGAGTCCTGCCTGTAGACACATGGACAAACAGAAAGAAAGAATGAAATTTTATAATACTCACGTTTTAGGATTCTGGGACACATTAACATGTATAGATACTACTAATGTTATTGCCTATCACGGCAAACTTATACATAACACGAATGCACGAATGAGAAAGGTGAATTTAAGGAAGTTCACTCATAGTTTTATTTGTAATTAAAATAACATAATGTTGAAAATCATTCTGTGTATTCTGCCAGGATTCTGACCAAGTACCGACTTCCTGTGTCACAGCCAAGCGTCCCAGTCAAGTCAACCCTGCTGTTGTCAGTTTAATTTGTAATTTTTACGTTGATATTGTGCTATGTTTATAATGTGTGCATTAAGTCCTCAAGTATTATTATAACACTACTAATGATAATAATAATGATTATAAAATCAAATAACCAAAAATAATTAAGTACAAATGTATCTTAAAGGAGTAATTACATTTTATTCATATTATTTTTCTTTATATATGGTCTTCTGTATTGTAACTCTGCCTAAAGTCCTAATATTGGTTAATACAATTCATAACTTATATTGATTTAGTTCAATTTAAATGATCTTTGTGACCCTAGCAACCTTTCTTGGAACCATTAGGGTTCTTGAGTGGTCAGTTACAACAGATTTACTTTCGATAGTTTACTTATGATAGTTTTTTCTCTACAAGTAGCTTGGCAATTTAAATTGATAATGAATGAATGCTGTGATCAAGTTCAACTTAATGTTCACAAACTTAAAAGAAAAAGTGTGTGTGATGTAATGTGACATAACATAATAACTCTAGCAAAACACAGCCAATTGATTTGGACTGTTTGAAAACAATTTTTTCAATAAAATGATAATACTTTTGCAGTTAAGGTTGAGTACAGTAGCCCCATGGCTTCTTTGATGCTGACTGACAGCTGACGGCTTTGAAAAGCTACCGGACCAAATTATATATCCCTACACCGAACCATATGATCTGCAAAAAACATGTGTTTAGCAGCTGTCCCTTCTGACAGTCAAAATTTAGGTATATACCTAAATGTTGACTGTCATAAGCCAGCTGTGAACTGTCAGTCAGCACCAAAAAAGCCATGGGGCTACTGTAGGCTTCAAGTTCTCATGGTAGCTTACTGTGGCTCAAAATAAAGCATATTAAGAAAAGGCCACAATGTTGTTGTGTGTGTGTGTGAGATGTAGACAAATTATATCAAAGAAGCTACACACCATAAACAAATAAATGAAGTACTAAATAGCCGTATAACGTGAAAGTTTTCCCTAGAAAAACAATTGTGACATGCTAACCATCAACTTCACCACAGAAACCTCATTTTAGCAGAGGGGCACAATAGGGTTGTTGAAATGGGATATTAAATAGAACTAAGCCCTTTAAAAATATTTAAACTCTCCTTTCTGCTTATATAATTCTTATGTATTACCCTATCACAACAAAAGGTGTTCTATATGTTGTCCTTCCATTTAAATACAAATTTGACATCTTCAAATCAGACAATGCTCTTTTTAAAAATCTCTGGCTCTATTCAAATCATCTGACAACAGTTTTCGATAGAGATGTCATGATAGCTGTTTTTCTCAATCCTGATTTCTAAGTTCAGCCTCGATTCTTCGATTCTGATTCTTGAACCTTTCCTTTTATATTATTTTTCCAAGCATTATTGCATAGAAAATCTAACATGCCTGATACCCTACTCCCCCCTCAATGCAAAACTTAGACTCGACCATTACAACACATGATCACTTGAAACTTAAATCTTACAATCTTATAGATATTTACTAAACACACTAAATGTCTTCAAAACTCAAAATTCAAATAAACTCAAAATTAATTTAATAAATTGCAGATTTCATAACAGAAAGAAGAACACATTTCACACGTTAAAAAAATTTCAAGTCGCCCACCATAACTGAACCTTCGCAAGTTAGTTCGCCAGAAATTAGTGATGAAGTTTTGGCAACGATATATCGATAATCTATTGATTTAAAATAAATATAACTTTTTTTGCTCAATTTTTATTAACTATGTCGATTGTTCTATTTTTATTAAGCTTATCATATTCAAAGAGCTAAATAAAACATTAAACAGTGAAAAGGGACAAAGAATATAATTACAGGAGAGTGGCCATTTTAATTTGATAGGAATATTGTAGCTTTCGATATACATGTTGTGATGTATCAATTAATGATAGATATAGTGATATATTACAGAAAATTGCCATTCTAGTTTTAGTATTATATATCAATTATTTGTTTAGAATTGATTAATATATTCTGACAGTCTCACTTAACTTTTAACTAAAAAAGAGTGCGTCAAAGTTATTAAGTTTTTACCTCTTGTTACTCTCATAATGTCAGGTCGTATTACATTCCAGACCATTTATTTTTCATGTAGAACACCTCAAAATGTTAAGGTCGTATTATATTCGAGATCGTACTATATTCCGGCCATTATGGTATATTTACAATTTGCCAGTATTTAAGTGAAACGGCAATTAAATTAATATGAGATATAATCGATTATTACCTATTTTGAAAGATGCCGTTTTTTTTAGTTGACAGTTTTATTGAGAACTAATAATAGAGTGGCGAGAATCGTAATATTAAGATTGATTCTCGAGTCTTCCGATACCAGTAAGAATTGAGGGTATCGAGGAATCGAGTTTGACAGCCCTAGTTTTCGACTCGCTGTTGTAAGACTGCTAAGTCATTTATTGAAAATGAATATACTTAAGTATCTCCAGACAGAAAAATCTAAAGGATGTAGGTATAGGGGCGGGGGGTCCATGTGACTGGATGTGATAGATAGGTCGAGGAGGTCCAGTTGCATAGCTTTCCATCTTGACCGAAATCCTTTGGACTTTTTTTGTCTGGGGATACTTAAAGAGTTTAATGTATCAATAAATTATCTAGCAGACTTACAACAGAGTTATAAATTGTTGTCAGACTATGTGAATGAAGCCACAGATATTTCAAAGAACACAGTTTGATTCGAAGAAGTGGAATTAGAATTATAACATTTAAAACACCTTTTGTTGTAAAAAAAACTCATTTTTTATATTTGTTTTTTATTACCAAAAGATAAAATTGCCTGTATCTTTGTGTGAGCTGGTTTGTGGACCTATGTTTATAAAAACTCTTTTACTCAATACATTGAGTACTATAAGATCCTAAAGAACCATTTTTATTTAACACCATTGTATACTTATTTTGCAGATACGTGTATCTTTTGGGCAATTTTCAGTTTTAGATTATATTTCCAAAATTTTGCAGGCATGTCATATTTTGGTTAAAAATTCTTACCTAAATGTATATTTTATATTTTATATCAAACATAATAAATACTAATTCCTATTTTACATTCATGTTATTACCACAAACATTTTTGCGGCGAGCTTACATGTGGGTAAGAATCATATAATCCAGTTGGGTTTAGTGATACTAATGTGCTTGTCTCATTTTAGCTCAGATTTGTACAACATTAATTCTTCAATCCATCTATGTCCTTTGGCATTAGTTCAAGATTCTAATTAAAAATGAAAATTCTTATTGATATTTGGATATGCCACAACACCATTTAACCTAAACATTGATTAAATATGTTGTTTGTGAAGTAGTTAAACATGTAGGTTCAGGAATCAACATGTTTTTTATTTTCATTATTTAAAAGTTTTTCAAATTGTATTTAAGTTTTCTAGTGTTGTAATAATTACACAATTCCCTTCAAGTTTGCAAGTTAAATATTTAGTTTAGTCTGGCAGTCTCACTCATGTAGTTAAAAAAATCCCACTATAGTAAACATTGTCAAGACTTGGTGTGGTTTCAGATTTACAACTGGTCATTATGTAAAACCAATGATGGATGATATAATACCAACAATCCAGCCACAAGTTTCACATTAAAAACATGTAGTTTTGTGATTTTGGTAAATAGGGGCTCATATGTGGTTAGTATCTTTATTTAAGGAGCCTGGTGAAAAAGGTTGTACATTATCTCATGCTTTTGTCAAAACACCATATAAATAAACCTATGACAGAAATTTAAATTACTCTAATGTATTAATATTCCAAGCTGTCAGTTTTAATGCATCTTGTCCAAGTTGGCTTTTCTAAATTATTTTTTTAATATTTTACTTCTAAAACTATCATCAACTTTTTCCGACCTGTGGCTGGGTTAGTTTAGTAAAATTCCTCCATCCTGACACCACTCTTCCTCTTTAATCTTTTCCATTCTTCTCCTCTCACTTGAACATTTTCTGTTATTTGCTCCTCCCATATCTTTATTGGCCTCCCTTGCGGACTTTTTCCCTACATACTTCATTTCCAACATTTTTTTGGCATCCTATCTTTTGCCATCCTCATTACATGCCCATTCCATATGAGTCTTGTTTCCTCTACTATTTCATGTACTCCCTGTACCCCCACTATTTCCTGGATAATTTCATTCCTAATCTTGTTTCTCCTCGTGACAGCTAACATGATCCTCACAAACTTCATTCCCATGACCTCCACTTTCCTAGTCTCTCTTACATTCATTGTGCACGTTTCTGCTGCATATGTGACAATGGGTACAAAGTACACCCTGTACAACACTTCTTTACACTTCAAGGGCACTTCTCTTCTCCATAGCAGGTCTCTTATGCACCTATAGAACAACTCTCCCTGCTGTCCTCTTCTCGTTAGATCCTTTCTACTGCCACCTTTCACCTCAATCACTCCTCTAAGATATATTACATTCTGTACTTTGCTCAGCTCTACTCCATCCAATCATATAGCTTTATTAGGCCTTGGCATTACCACTCCCACCCCCCACCCCCTCAGTTCACCTGACCGAAATTCAAACTTCGATTGGCACTTTAATTAAATTTTCATCAAAATAATAACACACTATATGTTAAGTTTGTTAACCAGCATACTATATCATTACTTATTTTTATAAAGGCTGACTCACATCGGTGGTTGAATGGTTTCAAACAGAGAACAAAACACAAGGCTCGATATTTATTTTTCATTTTTGTTGTGAATTTATCATGGTTAAGCAAGTGATAAATATTTCAATGAAATTACTAACATAATGGCATTTCAACTGCACTCTCATGTAATGTGGATAATCCGCCAGTGGGTGAGTAGACAATCTGAAGGTTTATTTCCTCCACAACAATCTCATGTAATGTGGCTGATCCGCCAGTGGGTGAGTATACGGTCTGAAGGTTTATTTCCTCCACAACAATCTCATGTAATGTGGATGATCCATCAGTGGGTTAGTATATAGTCTAAAGGTTGGTTTTCTCCACAACAACAGATTCGAAATCCAGCAAAATTGGATTCATCTGCAATAAATTAAAATTATTTTTGAACAAATACAAAAAATGAAATATAACTTTCTCATGGGGTACTCATGTTTATTTAAAAAGTTGATATGCAAATAAGAATTTGAGAAGTGGCACAGTTTTACACGCTGTAAGTGAGAATTATTATATTATTATTATTAGCACCGCATCTTACTACCCGTTCGGGTTATACGCACTTACGCTAATGTGCAATGGTAGGGTGATTGTGAGATGAAATGGAGGACCTACAGTTTAACGTGGGATCCGAACCACGGTGGAGGCCTGGCATTCCACATATTCACAAGTTGTGATTAATACACATCTTGTCAGAGGTGAAGGAAGGGTTTGGCAATCAGATAAATCTGTGCCGGGACCGAGGATTGAACCCCGGACCCTCAGCACAGAAGTCTGACACCTTACCCCTAGACCACCAGGTCACCGACCGAGAATTATTATATCAACCAATAAATATACTCAAAAAGTAGGTGGTGCAACCACTTGCTACACTAGTACGCAGTATTACAACAGATGGTTCCGTTTGCAGAGTCATCAGTGCTTTAAGCCGAAGAACCAGAGTTATAATTATTTCTATTAATTTATTGCTTATTATTATGTTAAAAGTATAGTGTCTGTAGATCGGTGTGCATAATTCTCAATCAAGTTAAATTGGATGAAAAATCACACCTGAAAACGAGAATTAGTCATTCATAAGGCTCGACTATGATGGATGTGTGGGACATAATCTACTTTAAGCTATCATTAAAACTACAGCCACCAACGACTCAAGGTTCGGCTTCAATGCCCCCATCCTGCAGATAGTGTTGAGAATTGTGTATACCTACTTACGGACACGGTCGTAACTAAATAATGTTTCACCTTTGTGTGTTATAGCTATATATGTATGTAAATCAAGACAATCTAGTGTTTTACATTATGGTGACATAAAAGCCAAACCCTGAGTTACCAGTGGCTGTGGTTGCAGTGATAGCTTAAAGTAGCCGATGTTTCCATATGTCCATCATAGACTCAAGACTTAAAATAAATGAATAGTGACCCTGAGCACAAGATGAATACTGGATAGTTTAGTGGTACAGCATTAGCGCAATAATACAAAGGTCCCAGGTTCGATTTACATGTCTAGGTATCATTTTACAACTAATTTACATTAATTTTGTGTTATAAGAAGCATTCATTTCTATAACCATCATACTATTTATTAGTAGTTTAAAAAAATTATAATTTTGACAGATAATTCTAATAAACACATATGTACTTGTAATACTACAAAATATTCAATATAGAAAAATAAACTAAGATAGGCTAACCTTTGTAACTGAAACCAAGCCACTTTTACTGTTGTATGGATTTTATAATAAGGAAATTGATAAAATTAAAGAAAAAGGGAAAATAAACTGCTAAGAGTAAATTTGATGAAGAAATCCCACCTAGGGAAAGAGGAAAAATGTAGGAAGAATCCAATGCACAAAGGTGACATCATCTTACTTACTTCTGTCTTATATATTAGTAGTCACACACAAATTTTAACACAAGTAGAGTAATATTTCGGCATTGTTGCCTTTATCAAACACAAAGAAAGACGAGAGAATACACTTGACACAAACACGGGATTACTCCATTTTGAATTTAAAGAAAAACCGTTTGAAACACACTGTGCCAACTGTTTTTTGGGAGTAAAGATAAATTTCTTGGCTATGGTTAGTATTTATATAGGCCTATACATCATATTTAAAAAAACTAATAGTGATAATAATATAAATAATATTTTATAATTAATAATAATAATAATAATAATAATAATAATAATAATAATAATAATAATAATAATAATAATAATAATAATTTGAAAAATGTTAATCTTAGGCCGGTATTACACTATCACATTTTTCTTTGATCAAAGAAAAATGTGATAAAAGATTTAACGCCGTCTTTGATCAAAGATGTGTTATTACACTACATCACATTTCTTTCAGAATGGCTACAATATATGTTATTAAAAAAATGGACTCGAATGTTTTAATTTCATGTGCGGCGACTGTGAGTGCTATTGTGATAATCTCGTTGCTGCTTAAAACGAAAAGAAAACCTATTAAACAATTGTGGGCTCGACACTTGGGTTGGGAGACGAAATTCAAGAGGGATTAATACCTGCCTGCTAAAAGAACTTCAAACTGAAGATCCGGAATCTTATCAAAAATATCTATGTATGGACTGTGAAACTTTTAAATATTTGGTAGCAAAAGTCACTTCATTAATTTAAAAGAAAAAATACACACCTAAGAAATGCTATAAGCATGGAAGATTGTTTATCAGTAACACTTCGTTTTCTCGCTACAAGTGAAAGTTTTTCAAGCTTGCAATACAGCACCCGGATACCACAGTGTACTATTTCACAAATAGTTCCAGAAACGTGCATAGCTATTTACCAGTCTTTGAAAAATGAATATCTCAAGGTTTGTTATATTTTTAAAATTAAATTTAAGGTATTTACATATTTAATTGTAAGAAGCACATAGAAAATATCACAATTATTTCAAATTTAATTTTAAATTAACTCCATTTGTTTTTATTAATATTTTACCAAAAGTTATAGTAATTCCAGGAAAATTCTTTGATATATTTTAAAGCATGTTTTACACATTTAGCAATAAAAAGTATTCACTGTTATATAATACTAGAAGTAGAAAAATGTTACCTTGCTTTATAGTACAACTAGAGAATATTTCGAAAATTTAAGTGATCACTCGAAAATGATTTCTGCTTGTTCGAATGCTGTCTCTATCAACAAGACAGAATCATGATTATGCTGTAATCCTCCATCATTAGATGCATACACACTTTCAGTATGAAATGGATTGGGCTCTGGTGTTGCATTAGTTGAGCCCCAAGAAGAGCTGTATATGGTACAAGATTCACTTCTGGATTCGAGAGCCTCCCAAGCATCCATAATGGCTTGCTGAGTCCTTCTTTTGGTTCTTAATAAAATTGAATCATGATGACTCATAGTGCGAAGCTCAGAGGCAACAAACTTTCCAAAAATATCATATGAATCCTCTTTTTGGACGCTGGCTGTATTTTTTGAGGTTAATGACGACATTTGTCTCATAGTCAATATCGCCTCATTCAACAATTTTTTTTTCAGGTGAATTTGTTACAGTCTTGCGTTTCCTCTTAGTTGGTGGTACTCATGATTCATCTCCAACTGCATCTTCAATATTCTGGAAAAAAAAAATTTCATTATTATGAATGTTCTATATCTGTTTCAGATACCTACAACAGAACCCGAGTGGGAAAATGTCGCTAAGGATTTTCAAGATAAATGTAATGTGTAACTGCATTGGAGCAATGGACGGGAAGCACGTTCGAATTATATGTCCAAAATATGGAGGATCTCGTAATTTTAATTATAAGCACTTCAACAGTGTTATTTTATTTGCTCTTGTCGATGCAAATTATAAATTTATATATGTGGATGCTGGAACAAATGGAAGGGTTGGCGATGCTGGTGTGTTTGCAAAAAGTTCCTTTAAGCGTGCTTTGGACAACAATTCATTATATATTCCTATTGAGAAATGTCTACCAGATACTAACGTCTCCACACCATTCGTAATACTAGCTGATGATGCATTTCCTCTTAGCAGTAACATTATGAAGCCCTATCCTTTACGTGATATTACTCCAGAGCAACGAATATTTAATTACAGATTATCTCATGGGAAACGTATGGTCGAAAGCTGTTTTGGTATCTTGGCAAATAGATTCCGTGTATTTTTAACCACTATTAACTTATCGCCTTCAAAAGTAACTGATATTATATTAGCTGATTGCCCACTACATAATGTTTTGACTGAAAAACGTCGCAATTCTTACACACAGATGGAAATATATACCATTAAAGAAAACGAGATAGCTTATATGGACGTACGGACTCTCGATAGTGAAGAGAACTTCTAGATGCATGATCTTGCTCGGCAACACAATATACCAACTAGGCATGGTCGCGAAATAAGAGATCAATTTAAGGACTTTTATAATGGACCAGGTAAAGTTCCCTGGCAAGATAAAATGATTTAGATTTGTACTCACAATGTCATCAGCAGTAGTGTGTTCTTCATTTGTTTGAATGTCCATGTCTTCATTACTTGTACTCTGATCTAAACTGGATTGAGATATGTCTGGTTTTGTTGAATTACCCAAAAAATATAATAATGGGAACCAATAAACACTTGGCTTGTATATCTTTTCTGTATCAGAACCACTCTTTTTACTTTTTCTAATCTGTAATTATAAAATGTTGTAGAAATTAAATATTTGTGTAAAAAATTACTTTTTACATTAATTCTTTAAAAGCATCCATTACCAGCACAACAATGTTCATAAAATGTTGTAGAAATTAAATATTTGTGTAAAAAATTACTTTTTACATTAATTCTTTAAAAGCATCCATTACCAGCACAACAATGTTCATAAAATGTTGTAGAAATTAAATATTTGTGTAAAAAATTACTTTTTACATTAATTCTTTAGAAGCATCCATTACCAGCACAACAATGTTCATAAAATGTTGTAGAAATTAAATATTTGTGTAAAAAATTACTTTTTACATTAATTCTTTAAAAGCATCCATTACCAGCACAACAATGTTCTTGATAATATATTAATGGGCTATCCTGCTAGATATATT
This sequence comes from Timema bartmani, assembly GCA_902151455.1. NCBI lineage: Eukaryota > Metazoa > Arthropoda > Insecta > Phasmatodea > Timematidae > Timema > Timema bartmani. The sequence goes on along the minus strand of CABFWB010001061.1, from coordinate 30,069 downwards.
TAACATAAGCTAAACAACTTGTAAAGAACGTCCAAAGGATGTTCATTGCCCATTCGTTTAATTCTTGTTATTAGATGCTCAGACAATAATGACTATGGTTTGTATAATTTTTTAAATTATATAAATAACCCCTATTCTCAATGTTGGTCAAATATAAATAAACAATAATAAACTTACCTTCATTGTCTCTGTTAAATACTGGCTTCGTAGCCCGTTAATTTTTTTCTTAACATCCTGGGCCGTGCAACCTGGCACATGTTCTTGTAATGCTTCTGATATTTCTTTATGTTTAGCCAACCGTTTGTCTCGATCCTTATAGCTTTCACTGTTTGTGTTATATAAGAAATCATTCTGTTCATAATGGACAATTAAATTTTTCACTGCTTCACATGTCCAGGATAATTTTTCAGACGCCATTTTCTTTGATAACAGATCAAAGCATGTTCTATAGTGTAAATATGTGATCAAATATTTTTAAAATATTTCTGTGATCAAAGATCTGTGAGGAGTCGTCAAAGATACATCACATTTTCTTTGATCACAGATCTTTGATCAAAGAAATATGACAGAAATGTGATAGTGTAATACCGGCCTTATAGAAAGAAAGAAACTTATCTTCTGTTGAGGCCTGGTGGTAATCTTGATTTGGTAATCCATTGGTGGGCCAGTTCCCACTGTCTAAGTTGAGAACTGTTGCACTGTTTGGGAAATGCGCTTAATATTTTTGTGGTCTAGCAGGTTTAAAAGTCCTGGTTGTGGGTACCAGCATGGATGGGTACAGGCTTGTCCGGATCTTTTTGGTTTGTGTCAAAACTATGATTTTTCATTCACTCTCCGAGAGAACCTGTAGTAAGGCCTATATACTCTGCATCATATGATTTGCACTGTAGTTGATATAGCAAGTTATTTGTTTTACAATTGTAATGAGGAGGAATTTTGTATTCCAATTTGGTAACTTTGCTGTTGAAGGATGTAGCTGTTAGATGGATTCCACATGTGCTGCAACGGGTGCTACAGCAATGGTATGAACTTTTGGTGGTTGGTTTTTCTTCTCAGATTCTCTTGGGGTCATGAAGTTTGGGCTGGACTAAAATATTTTGGAGATTGGGTGGCTGTTTGAAAGTGACTCTTGGGGGTGAACTAAGAAGGTTTTGGGATTGCGTGAAACTGGTTAGGAATTTGTCACCACTTTTAAGGATGGTGTTGATCTGTTGTAGACCGGGATGGTATTGTGTTGTGAGAGGGATGTCCTCAACTTTTTTGGAGAGTCATAATTGTCCCTGGAGAGTACTCTGGAGATTTGGTCGTTTGTTAAAGGCTTGGGGTAACCTCTGCTTTGGAAAGCTGTGGAGAGTTTTTTACAATGTTCAGTTAGATCATCAGATTCTGAACATATTCATTAGGCTCGGGTGGCAAGGCTGAACAGTAGAGACCTTTTTGTGTATGAAGGATGGCTGCTATGGTAGTGGAGCTATTGTTGGTGATTGGTGGGTTTTATACGTATAGTGGTGCGAATTTGGTTGTTTTCAAGGAAAAAATATTAAAATCAAGGAAGGCGAGACTATGCTGTGATTTATTGTGGGGTGAAGTTTAAGGGGCTGCAATTGCTGAGATTATCTATTAAGATGTCCAAAAACTCTTTGGAGTGAGGCCAGATCATGAAAATGTTGTTGATGTACAGCGAAGCCATAGATAGGGTTTGATGGTCTGAGAATGTAGAAAGCGTTATTCTAGTAATCCCATGTAAAGATGTGCATATGAAGAAGCCATGCATGTACCCATAGCTGTGCCCTTTATATGTAGGTAGTGTTTGTCTAGAAAACAAAAGTTGTTGAATTGAAGGATCATCCTAGCCAGCTCCACCAAGAAAGAAGTGGTAGGTTTGGACTCGGGAGGTCTGCGCTCTATGAAATGCTCCATTGTTGACATTCCATGCACATGAGGGATGTTAGTGTAGAGTGCTGTGACATCAATAGTGACCAGAAAACAGTTCGGTTGAAGGTTTTTAATTTTGTGAATGTTGTTTAAAAAGTGTTTTGTATCCTGTATGAATAAGGGAAGTTGTTTTACAAATGGTTGTAGGTGTGAATCAACCAGAGATGAAATTCTCTCAGTTGGAGAGCCACAACCAGATATAATCAGACGACCAGGCGGATGTCTAATTTCTTTGTGGATTTTAGGGAGGAGATTCAGTGTGGAAGTTTGAGGTTTTTGTGGAAAGAGAAGTTGAATTGAGTTAGTGGTGAGATTTTGTAGGGGACCTTCACGTTGCAGGAACGCTCTAATCCGTGCATTGTGATCTTGAGTTGGGTCTTCTGTGAGTGGTCTGTAGATGGAGTGGTCGGATAGCTGACTTTGTGCCTCTGTGATGTAGTCAATACGATTCAAGATGACTGTGGTGGAGCGCTTGTCAGCTGGTAGGATGATGGTTGTCAACTGGTGGGATGATGATATGTTGTATGAATTTGTCATATCTGTTGGGTGTACTTGATGATTCACTTCTGTTGACTCCACTTCTGTTGATTCCACCTCTGATGACACCTCCATACACTAGGAATGTATTAAATTATTTTCAACAAAAAAACAAAGTGTTGATTTTTTTAAGACATAGAGTAATATTTGGGCTATCGTAATAGTAAGAAAAAATAAAACAATTGTAAGCAAAAGGTACATATAAAAGGTGTAGCATTATTATCAACAAGACATTCAAAACTAGATATACAGTACACTTTCTCACATTTTTAAATTAAGTATGAAAATAAAGCTCATCTTTTGAAATGTGCCCTTAGGCAAACCTTAGAGTGGGTAGCCAATCCAGAAAACTTTGCACTCTTGTACATAGTATAAGCCTTTTTAAAGTTTTTATAGCACTGCGTCTTAGATACTAATCGTTTGAGTTATACACATATGTACTAATTACTCTTATGTGTAAAGGATGAGGAAGGTTGAATTTTAGATGAAATCTATCTGCATTTTGGGGGAGGGTGGGAAACTATTTAGGAAAACCACCCTCAGTAGACTGATCGGGATTCTAACCCCAATATAACCAAAATTGGCAGTCAAGTCTACTGCTAGAATGATGCCTTAGACCACGCAGCCACCGAAACAAGTCTTTTAAACCAATTTCATTTTCACAATATATGTAATTTTTTTAGAATAAATGTAAATAGGTATACATATTAATGTTATGATTAACTTCAAACTCACCAATAAAGAGTCATCCCCAAAGCCTATTTCTTGGATCCCTTCTATACCAGTGGAAGTCTCTGTAGCTATTATCGTTATCATCATCTTTAACTCAATATTGTTTAGTGGAAGTGACTTGGCTTGGTTTCCCGTCGCAGACCAGGCCTTTGGTAACTCTGCCACTTGTGCTCTTGTTCGGGTCTTTAAATCTCTCTGTACCTATTAAACATTTATATAAGCACATAAAAAATTACTAGTGATTAGTGTGAAATATTATACTGTAAAATGTGCACCATTTGAAAGTAGAGAACGTTTTTCTCTTTTAATCTGTTTTGTCATATGTTTTTAATATATAGGCCTTTATTATCAAACAATGTAAAATAAGGTTTTAACACATTTGAGTACAACTTATTGTTTTGTTATTTGTTTTATGTTATTGTTTTGACACGTTTCTTGCTAGTACTCAATGGCTGTATCCGAATAGTCTACTTCATGTGCTGTCGACCCTTGGCGTTCACTTGATAGTTGCAATTAGCAATCATGTGATCAAGTGTGTATCCACCCAAATTGTCACTCAGTGTGCTAATGCACCCCTCACACACCTATGAGTCCAAGGATGACAAAAAGTTACCCTTGACACACCACCGATGCAGTGTTTGATCAGCAATTGTTTAATTTTTTGTCTGCTAGAGAAAGAGCTCGTAGAGTAATGGGATCTTTGATAGGAAGCAGCACTGCGGACTCAAGGGTGTGAAAAGAATATTTTACTGTTTAGATAGTCTGTTGCAGTCTTCGATCTCAAGTGTGTGTTAAGTGTAAAGTTATCAAGTCTGCATCAAGTCAAGTGTACTTGACTATTCGGATAGAGCCTATTTTAGGGTGTTCTTAACAGATAGGCCTATTAGCATACTAAGTTTTTTAAACTTGTGTTTGATATTTGTTTTTACTTGTAAAAAATTGGACAAGAAAATTATATATATATATGCACTTTGAACACATAAATGTAAGTTTTTCATTTGTATCGTGGCTTGGTGGGCCCATATTCAGCCAATGAGCTTGCCACTGTTTCCCAGTCCTGCTCCAAGTAAATTGAACCAAGAAGTCCACTTAACCGGCCAGCCGCAAAATCACTATAGCAAGACAGGTAGGCCTACCTATTCTAATAATTCAAATACCTGCCTTTGCTTGTACCTCTGTCCGCGAGCCTTCTTGCTGCAAAGTTAGCTACATTTGTTATAACTAAATTACAACCTCCATTCTCTAATAATATATACCTGAGTTTAAGAAAAGTTTTTTTCTTGATAGGTTTTAAAAACTATTTTTGAATTATTGAGTAAAAAAATATGTCAAGCATTAAGCTTAGACCTAATATAAAACTAGTTGGGATTGGACATTTATGTTTCCGTGATTGTATATTAGGCTCCCTGTTTAGGCGAATCATCAGCGAGTCATGTTCCCATTTTGTTTGTTTTACTTCACCTAGCACGTTTATTGTTCTGAAGAGATGAGGTTTGGCTGCAAATAATATAACAACATTTAGCACCGCGTCTTACTACGCATGCGGGTTATATGCTTAAGTACTAATTACGCTAATGGATTAGGAATTGGGAGGGTTGAATTTAGAGGAAGTAAACCCACATTTGCATGGAGGGAGAGTGGAAAACCATTTAGGAAAAACCACCCCCAGTTCACCTGACTGAGATTCGAACCTCGATCTCCGGTCGAGCTCAACACGACTAGCGCGTTAGTGCAAATAATATAAACAGTGTAGAAGTGTTGTGCTTGACAATAGTAACGGTACCTTACCCTGCCCAACCCGGAACAAGGGGGTTGTAGCTTACTAACTAGTATGAACTAGGGGACTGTCACCAACAGCAGTGATTAAATGGTGTCGGCTTGGACCTCCTAGGGTGTACTGTGTGTATTTGTACGAACATAGAATAAAGCAATGTTAAAGTTCTGGGTTTATGATTGTCCATTGTAAATTGTAATTTATTTAAAGTAAACTCTAAATGCGTAGCCTATCAATTCGTTTGTTTTAGTGTTAAAAGTTCCACGCGTGAATTATCTATTTATTATATTTTGTGTTTTGTTGGACACTTCAGTGAGACTTTGAACTTTATGAATGAAATTTAGACCCCATTTCCAAATTTTTATAGCATATAGAATTTTGTTGCTGAATTTTGATGAAGTCATTAATTACTTCGTTAAAGAGAAAGCCAGGAAAGCCCAATTTTTAGAACAGTTAAATTGCCAGTTCCTTTATAGTACTAAATAGTTTATGTAAGATTGTTAATTTAAGTTGTTTTTCCCCTATTCTCTTTAGGTGTACTTAAAATTGCAGTGAACTTTAAATTTGATCAATCAAATATTGACAAAGTGTAAACATAAAAAACCTAATTATGTGGTTTGATTTATGGATTTGTATTCATCATTGTCTGTGGTGGATATGTTATCTATACTAATTTTGAACTCATTAACCGATTTAATCGAAACTTAGCATGGTTGTTATTTGTGCAAATCAATTTCACTGGAAAAGAGAATCTAAAACCTGTTTGGGAAAAAGCAACTCTAATATGTATAAAAACACAGTTTCTAAAATCTATTATTAAATGTAAATACCTTTAAAGGCATTTCCCAATACCATTTGATACATTTGGTAACTTATATAGCCTATATGCGAAATACTGTCATAACACTAAATAAAAATAAAGTTTTTTAATTTTTCTTTTTTACCCACTTTTATGGTCGCATGGTCTAAGGCATCACTCTCGCAAGAGACTGGCTGTAAACTAGGAGAACAGGGTTCTATTCCAATCGGGTGCACTAAGGGTGGTTTTATCCTAAATGGTTTTCCAATCTCTCCACGTGAACACGGGTGCACTTTTTATAAATTCAACCATACTTATCAATAAGTCATTAGCGTAATTAGTACATAAGCGTATAGCCCGAACGGGTAGTAAGACGTGGTACTAAAAAATCTTTCGGGGGAGGGGGTGTCATATGACTGGGGGCCCCGCAAAACGAGGTTTGCCCAGGGTCCTGCGTCTGCCAAGGGCGGGACTGATTAGAGGATTAGAAACTTGAAAAGTAAATATTCACTCACTAAATTAAAAGGAAACTACACTTTTTGAAGATAATTATCAATTAGATGAGCTCCATTGGACGTCAGACAAACCTCAGCACGTTGTCCATCACTTTCCTCAGCATAGATGATCTAATTGTTTTCACACCATCCTATAAAATAATTTGCCATCTGTGTGTTTATATACATTATAAGCATCTACTTAATACAATACTGTATTTATTTTGGTCAAAAAAGGTTTTGTCATATGGATCCTTAACTCGTGTCCCTCTCACACCTATCACCACCCCTCGAATATTGATCAATATTCTGGTATTATTTTAATACTCCCTTCTCTATTTATTACAAATCTATTAATGTTAAATACATTTTTGTTGTGCGACGAAACCATTTTTAAGTTGGTAGCCTTGGTTTTCGCCAAAACTCTTATGATTTAAATGTTTTAACTAATTTATTTTCTAATATCCATGGACGTAATTACTTACTCCATGATACCTATAAGTTATATATATAAAGTTGAAATACTCAGTTGAATCTACTTACCTCTAAATTTGTAAGAAATCAATTTTTTTTTTCATCAAGAGGAAATTCAGTCTGTTCATATTCAAAGACTGGTGGAACCACTACTGCATTCTAGCGGCAGGCTTTGGAAGTAGCCACGCTCAAGGACCTATTCGTTTAGTTCATTCACAGCGCGATATTCGAATTTTGACAATAGACGTCAAAACTATTACTTTCAATCATTCACAATAGTTTCCTTAATGATTCTCTAAACTATATAATTCTTTGAATATATTTAATTAATTTTACATTTTACAAGCTAATTAAATTAGAAAGCATCCTTTAATACACTAGTGATTGTTTTTGACTACTGTTTGATTCTCTTGCTTTCCATGGACAAAGAAAGAATTGTTAGTGGACGATTTGGAACATTTTAAAATTTGAACAGGAGTCTTCTTCTTGGCGTCGGAAAACTTAAAGGGCGAAAGATGTGTTCGTCCTCACCAAAATATTAAGAATTATAGACTTTCTATGGTAAAGTGAATTTAAAATATATCCAAAATGAGCTAGAAGCCTAGTTCTCAACCTGTGTGTATTTATTATTGAGTGAAAGTCAATATTTCGACTGTAAGGAAGAAACTAATATTCAACCACCATCTTAGAGGAAATCATCATGTAAATTATTCTTTTTCCTGGTGAGACCTAACTTATTTATATTTTTATATAAATTTCTCTCAATAATCCAACACCAAAAGTTATTACAAACTTTTAGAAGGAACATCTACTGAATTAATTTTATATTTTTATACTCTCCAGATAATCCATATTTTACTTAAAAGAGGCTAACTCACCTAAAACTACTGTGCATTATTTCACACTATTTAAACCATACTAATCTTTTGACCCATATGGCATGAAAAAAAATGATAAATTGTGACATTTGAATTAAATTCTCTTTTATTGCATAGGGCTATATAAATCAAGGACCTATAACTGTATATTATTATTTTCTCAGTTGTAATCTTAGTCATGTATTTACTCGGAAATCCATAGGTAGGATTGGGATGTGGAAACATAATAATAATAATAATAATAATAATAATAATAATAATAATAATAGCCCACAGAAAATTTCAATAAAGGTGTTTTTTTAAATTCTAGTTTAATCTGTTACCATTCGTTCAGTAATTAATTTTATTTAATTTGCCCATGTTATATTCCATTTAGTTTGGTTTTAAACTCCTGTAGGTATTTTGAGCATACCCTTGTCGTAGGCAGGATAGTGTTATTATTGTTTCACTTAGCCTGCGTTCCCTAGCACACCCAGTGGTCTTGAGTGTTACGAGTCATTGTCTCTACCTGGGTTTTATATATATATATTTTTTTTTATTATATTAAACTGTGACCAAGCTAATTTTGCAACACCATTTTGAAATTACTATTTTTTAAACTTTAAGCATCTCCGATATCATAAAATTGATCCAAAGATAGATTAAAAATAAATTCACTGGTGTCCTTATGGCTTCTTATACGTGTTTCAAGTTTCATAAGGATACATTGATTAGCACAGGGTGGTACGGACACAATTAGACGATCTATGCTGAGGAAAGTGATGGACAACGTGCTGAGGTTTGCCTGACGTCCGGTGGAACTCACCTGAGTGACATCTTCAAAAAGTGTAGTGTGTAATTTACCTTTATTTAGCTAGTGAATATTTACTTTTCAATTGAAGTGTTAATTTTCAAGTTACTAATTGTCTAATTATTCTAGCCCCAACCTGTATAAAGGATATGACTGACACTCAGGCGCGCACACAAAATCCCATTAACTATTTATCCTCTATAGAATAGAATATCTGGCTTTAATACTAAAAATGATTAAGTATACAAAAAATAGGCACAACACAATAAAAACAAAATGTTTGAATTTGAATACAATTTTCTAAAAGGCTCAGCTTATGAAAACTGCTTCCACTCGACTTGTTGACAATCCTTCTCAACTTATCTCGGGGCGTCTTCGAGAACAGCTCTGACTGTGAGATGTGTAGTTACTGTCCCAAAGTGTCTGAAAAGGAGTGGGAGGAAGTCTGAGAGTGTTGTAGGGGAAGAGAAGGGAGAGAGTGTTGTATGGTCATGGTTGAGGCGACTAAACCTGCCTGTCCTGTCTTCTTGCATCTCAGGGAAACTGTACCTTTTAGTTCGCGAGCAATTGAACTGGAGTAGTTGCTGTCTTGTGTCCGTCCGTACCTTGTGTCTAACGAGTTTCTGTGTTCAAAAGTGTATTACGACTGACTGTACACGGTACTTACTTGCCATTTAATTAACACTCTATTATACCTTCAATTTTAATAGCTTATAAACGTTAATATTTTAATTACAGTGAAGAACTAATCAAATTCGAAAGGGGTATGTCGTACTTTTTTTTTTTAACATCCATTACTATTTACAGCCTGTGGTCTGGGTCAATTTTTTTAATCAAGCCTTATAA
>CABFWB010001061.1:0-19874 GCA_902151455.1 Timema bartmani | reverse complement strand
GTAGAACGGCTGTCCCAAAACTGTTATTAGTGAACTCCGAATTGTGAGCCTTGCCTGGTTTCACCCCACGGGAAGACGAAATATTTACCGGCACGGTTTGTACAGTGGTTCACAGTCCCGACTCTGAGCTAAGAGGACTTGGTGTCCAATCCCAATCAGGTGCACTCAAGGTATATTTTAATTAAGGGGTCATTTTCCAGGCAAAGTTTTGTGCCCTTTTCTCTTGATTTGACTCTTCTCATCCTGTAGTTTTCTCATTCATTATAAGCTGCAGACTGCAATTTACAGGCATTAAGATGTAAATCACTAAATAACAAAATTACACCCCCAAAGATTCGAACAAGTTATTTTTTTCAGAAGCCATTGACTGTTTTGGATTACGGTCGAGACTATGGTCTCTTGGTGGCTCACATTGTTGTAATAGATGATGTGACAGATTGTCAGCTGATTGCCACTTTAGGTGCTATTGGCGGCTAACCGCATCGGTGGGTACGCTGACTAGGGCGTCATTCTCATCTTACCTGGGTTTCCGGTGATGGGTCAGAGTTAGAATCTCGGCTGGGTCTACATTAAATGTGATATTTCATCTCCCTCCACGCAAATCATCAACTGTTTACAGCCTGTGGCTGTGTCAGTTTAGTAAAATGACTCCATCTTCCTCTTTCCTTCTACCATTCTTCTCCTTTCACTTGCACACTTTCTTTTATCTAGTCCTCTCGTCTCCATCTTGCCCTCCCTTGTGCTATTTTCCTTACATACTCCACCTCCATCATTCTTCTTTTGTATCAGTATTGAGGTTGGTTAAGTTTAAGATATGGCAACAACCTAACTTTGCCAAGATTTATCAAAATAAAGACAATAAATAAATAATTTCCTATTCCATCCTCATTACATGCCCATCCCATCTCATTCTTGCTTCCTCTACTATCTCATATACTCCCTGTACCCCCACTCTTTCTCATATAACTTAATTCCTAATCCTGTTTCTCCTTGTGGCAGCTAACAAGCTCCTCACAAACTTCATTCCCATGGCCTCCAATTTCCTAGTCTCTCTTACATTCATTGTCTATATTTCTGCTGCATATGTGACAATGTGGGGGGAACTCCCTCAATAATTCTACCTCCCTCGCCCCTACTTAGTGCTGTTAAATGTGTAAACTCGTGTCCCAGGCGGTAGTAAGACGCGAACCCGAAAATGTGTTCTCTATTAGCGAAAAAGTTGGTTTACAAGAATTTTGACCCACACCAAACACTCGTGCCCGAAATGTTAAAATATTACTAACAGAACACAAATATTAGAGCTTATCATATTTATTTACGTGTGTGTCCCCGGTTAGGCTATCTAGAAATTACACTAATACATTTAAAAACACAGGTTGAGTAGGGTGAATTATAAGGAAATTACCAGTAGTCATCTGGAGATAGGATGGAAAACCATTAGTTGCCGTTATCTGGCCAATAGATAAAACCAACATACTACGTAAGCACTAAGGGTTGAATATATGGTCTAATTTAGGTGGCCTTATGGTCTATTACGTCATTCTCACAAAAGACTAGACTGCTGATGACAGAGAGATCGGGGTTCAAATCCTGGTTACGTGTACTGAGGGTGGTTTTTTTTCCAAAATGGTTTTCCACTCTCCTTCCGTGCAATTGTAGGTACACTTCCTCTAAGTCCAACCTTCCTCATCCCTAACACATTAGCGTAATTGGTGCATATGCGTATAACCCGGACGGGTAGTAAGACGTGCTGCTAAAAACACCATTAAAATAACTGCGGGTATAAAAGGTTATAATGCAACCTTGGTGGGAAGTTGTTCAGCGGGTACCAGCATGCAATGTGCTGGGTGATGACAATTGCAATATTTGGTAGATTTGTGATCCAACCATGCCTCAGAACTACTTTCCCTTGTGTCAGAGTAGGCCCGGATTAAAGCTTGGCAAATAAATCACTTTGACTTGTCATATTTATTTTGTGATAATATTATATTTCAATATTTTTGTGGTTTTTTTTCCTTAAAATTTATCGCAAACTAATCTTGAAATTCCCTAATCAAAGGACGCTGTAGCCTGGTATTAGGAGTCCGACAGTCCGTGCTTAGAAATTAAATCAAACCTTTGCTTTTGGCAAACCGGAAATACTACATATCTGCAGATGGCACCGTTCGACAGAAAAATAAACACTGATTTTATATTGACAATAATTTCTGAGGTAAAATAATAAAATTATCAATATTGAAGAATTAACTATATGCGACGCGAGAAACAGCAAAAAATGTTTTTAGTGATAAAATACTTTTTACTAAATTAATACTATTAATATTTTATCCGCAGACGGCGGACTACATAGAATGCAATTACACTGAAATAGTATATAATTATAATGTCCAGTATCATTACATTATTAGCTATTAATTTACAGCTCTCTAATCCACTCAGTATATAATAGACTGTTTAGTTTAATAGTTACTATAGTAATAATAATTAATATGTTAATAACAAAACCCACGATACTCACCATGATTGATAAACGTTTGCAAAAAAAAGCTTTTCTTTAAATAAAATTATCCATGTATGATGTATATGTAAGATTCATAATCATTAATCGGGGAACAAGTTTCTAAGGGCCCCAAGTTTTAATTGGCACAAGGCCCCCAAAAGTGTTGATCCGGGCCTGGTCAGAGTACATTAAACTGTACCCTATTGCCCCATTCAACCACGGACCTCCCCCTTTGTGAAGAGGGGCACACTATGAAAGACACGGATTTGAATCTCAGTCTGAATGAAAGATTAGGAAATTCGAAGGGTTTGAATTTTCCTAAAAGGACCTTTCCATGGGTTACTAGCCTTCCAGTAGCCTGTAAAAGCCAAAATCATATTACATTTGAGCTAACAACTAAACACTCACATCGGCGGGCACGTAGTCGTACCATGAACGTTGTGGTTCAAATCCCAGTTGGATGTACTGAGGATAGTTTTTTTTAATCCTCAATGCCAGAGGTCTTCAACCTTTCTATGTCTAAGAGCCAAAGTTTCTATCTTCTGTTGTCTCGCGGGCCACAATACTGCACCGATAATATTCTGATGAAATACATATTAAAATATTAGTATTAGCTAATTCTTATACACTTATACTCGCACTAGGGATTAGGATTTGTTGTGAAGTATGTTCTCTGTTGTTTCATAGCAGGAGGTAGCGCAATTTGTCTCGTCTACTAGAGTTGTAATTTACCGGTCCAAAGTACATTTGTACTAAAACACAATACAATTTTTCGTACAAAAATAAAAAATCTGTTATAAAATAACGTATAATACATTAATATTTATTATTTATTTTATTAGTATGTAAAATATATATCTGCATTTGTAATTTTTTTCTCTTGAAATAATTTAACATTTTTCTTGAGCCAGTGGGCCGCAATTTTTTTTACCACGGGTTGTAAGTGGTTCGTGGGCTGCGGGTTGAAGACCCCTGATCTACTCCAATGCTGGTACATTTAATCTAGTTATACCCCCCTAACACCTACCACATTATCAATATAGCATATGCATATACACTGGATGGGTAGTAAGACGCAGTATAACGATAATAATAATTATTATTATTATTATTAAACATTGAAGTTAATTAGACAAATTATAATGGTTTATGAATGGATGCTTGGGGCAAATACTATTTACATATAACTTTAAGGGGCAAGCAGTGTTTTATTTATTTGGGGTATCTAACTAGAACTTTCTGAACTAATTGATTATATCATCACACAACTTACAAACTTACACAATACAAAACACCGCCACCGTTTATTATTCCCTGTAAAAGGGGAAACTAAATATTAATTATAATTTTTTGACCATGTCGGGAATAGATCCCGGCACCCTTGCGAGCTTGACGGCTTAGTACGCATGACCAATCGTGCGGATGAAAGAGATTTAATGATCCTTGTGTTTAAACTTTAAAAATAAATTAAACTTTATTTAACAAGATAACAAGAGGGAGTATTAGAAGTTATTTTTGCTCCGCGTCTTGAGTAATACACATTGTATTATACTGATTGTGACGATAGGATTTAGAGTAAATGTTTCTGCATTTGTGTGACGGGAGAGTGGAATTGAACCCCAACCTCACGGTCACCGTTCTAGTTCAATATTTTAGTCCACGTGTCTACTGATGCTGGTAGTTAGAAGTTATAGTTAAAAGTAATCACCTATTTTGTAGTGTATCGTTGTGAAAGTTTCACTATTGTCAACTGTAGTGGATTTTACTTCAAATCGTCTTGGTTCGAGAAACATTCGGACTGATATGATTTATATTTTGGACGCTTTCATATTAATGAACTTTTGTTACAGGAGCAACTAAAACACTAATAACAACATGTGTACATATATGGAAATATGCAAATAAAGTACTTTCTTCGACAGAAACCGTTATTAAAGTACTATCTGTGCATTTTAATAACTTACTGGTATAAGGGCAAATTAAAATTGAATGGTTTTTTTAATAAGAAAGGAACCTTGCCTTAGCTTATCACTCTATTCATTAAAATAGACAAATCTGTTTATTATTAATTTTAAATATTTTTGTGTAAAACAAAATTATTTGTTTCATACTCGGTTCTGTATTCAACAAACATAAACGATAGTTTAGTGTTTTTTAGTTTATTAAAATCCTGCCTGAAACAAAAGACACCCAATATTATCACGAGTGTTTAAGCGAATCGAGTTAAGGACTCCGAACTACGTATCGGATTCACTGTGATATGGTGTGACGTGTGGAGGTACTGATGGAATCACGGAGAGACAGAGCGCACGGGCTGTTGATGTGATCCAGCGGCATTGAAAGGTTGGCAGCAGTGGCGGCCATGAGGTACACAGGACGGCAGGAGCCGGGGACCAAACCAGGGACCACCAACTTCATGTTAGGACAGGTGAGTCCTGTACATATATTTGGTATTGGGGTATCGTGTTAGAATATATTTAGGGAGTTTTACAAATTAATAAATTTGAATATACTTATTAGTGTTTAGCTTGGAACATGATCTTACCACATTTTTTTTTACATAGAACATAGAGCAGTGATCTTACCAACGAGTATTTTACATAGAACATAGAGCAGTGATCTTACCACCGAATATTTTACATAGAAAATAGAGCAGTGATCTTACCACCAAATATTTTACATAGAACATAGAGCAGTGATCTTACCACCTAATATTTTACATAGAGCATAGAACATTGATCTTATCTTCTCATACTTCGCATAAAACATAGAGCAATGATCTTACCACAATTTTTTTTACATAGAACATAGAGTAGTGATCTTACCAACGAGTATTTTACATAGAACATAGAGCAGTGATCTTACCACCGAATATTTTACATAGAACATAGAGCAGTGATCTTACCACCAATTATTTACATAGAACATAGAGCAGTGATCTTACCACCAAATATTTTACATAGAACATAGAGCAGTGATCTTACCACTGAATAATTTACATAGAACATAGAACAGTGATCTTACCACAAAATATTTTACATAGAACATAGATCAGTGATCTTACCTTTACATACTTCGCATAGAACATAGAGCAGTGATCTTATCACCAACTATTTTACATAGAGCATAGAGAAGTGATCTTATATTTACATACTTTGCATAGAACATAGAATAGTGATCTTATCACCAAGTATTTTACATAGAACAAAGAGCAGTGATATTACCACAAAATGTTTTACATAGAATATAGGCCAGTGATTTTACCTCTACATACTTCGCATATAATATAGAGCAGTGATCTTACCTTTACATATAACATAGAGCAGTGATCTTACCACTAAATGTTTTACACATAGCCTAGATTATACCACTACACACTTAATATAGAAATTACAATGTAGCCTAACGAGCCAGACAGGGTAGCAATGTCACTTGTAAAAATGATTGGGCGTGGGCGATCTTCATGTTCATGTGGCTGCTCGAATATGCGAGGTCCATTTGAATAGGTACGAAAAAAAGCTGCTCACTGGTTAAAAGTGGCGGTACTTGCAATACAGTGATATCCGTACTTATTTCTTTGTATGTTTTCACGTGGTTTCATGTCCACGTACAGCTAGATGTAGCGACATTTCACCCCTGATTCACATCACATTTCATACTTCCGTCTGGTTATATGCTGATATTTTTGTAGCTATTGTAGTGGTTTGTTAATATTCCTCAAGCAACATTTGCCGCTCGTCTGGCAGTAGCCTAAATATCTCATTATCCACATCGGTGGGCAGTCGAATTAAATGTTAAGCTCATGTAGTGGGGCGACGGAAGGTCACAGTTTGAATCTCGGGTAGGTGAACTGAGCGCATTTTTCCATCAAAACGGGTTCTCACTTTTCTTATACGTAAATGCATGTGTATTTACTCTAAATTCTAC
Source organism: Timema bartmani (assembly GCA_902151455.1). Classification (NCBI taxonomy): domain Eukaryota; kingdom Metazoa; phylum Arthropoda; class Insecta; order Phasmatodea; family Timematidae; genus Timema; species Timema bartmani. The sequence goes on along the minus strand of CABFWB010001061.1, from coordinate 13,447 downwards.
CTTCCTCATCCTTAACCCACTAGCTTGATTAAAATTCCTACACACCAGACGGCTAGTATGATTCGGTGGGGGAAAAAAATCAACGAGGTGATCGGCTAAAAAATGAGAAGTTTATTATTAAAGAAGTGAATCATTTTCCTAGTGATTGGATGAAAAACCATATTCGTTGAAGAACTACAGTCCAATATTCATAAAAGGGCATTTTAGAATATTTATGTTTTTTTGGCAAAAATTGATAACATTTAAATATTTTATAGTTATTTTATAAGTATTAGGCCTAGTACTATTTATCAAGAGTGACGGCTGCAGATCACATGACTTGACGTATGAATATGTGAAAGTAGTTAGCATTCTAATTGTCTTCTTCCCATGAAAATTGTACCGTATGTATCTACAGTGCGCCGGGCTAGCTCAAGCTCTCGTTTTCCCGGCGCGGCGCGGCGATGCGTCTGGTCGTAGTCTTGACTATGGAACATCTTGTGTTGTGGACCATTCTCACGGTGGTACAAGTGCTTGAGTTTTGAAAGGGGGGTGAGGGAGGAGCGTATATGGAAAAAGGAGATAGAGGTCAAGTTTAACTCGAGTAAGTTGAGAGGGATTTTAAACGGATCAGCTATTAAGCTCTATGAAGAGATGTGAGACGAAAAGTTTTCCCTATAGTTTTTCCGGAAAATTTTCCAAAACGGAAAAATTGACAGTTATTATTTCTGTAAAATAATTTCAACTGATTAAATGGAACTAAACTAATTGAGGAATAGATATCCCAAATGTCAACGTTTATACTTAATATTAATTTCTCCTAAGGGCGTTAACACCAGAAACATCATCAAACGAGCTTTGGTGGCCGCACGGTCTAACGCGCTACACTCGCAATAGACTAGACTGCTGATGACAGGGAGATCGATGTTCGATCCCGGTTGGGTGTATTGAGGGAGGTTTTCCTAAATGGTGTTCTACTTCCACTCTACGCAAATGCGGGTACAATTCATATAAATTAAACCTTCCTCATCCCTAACAAATTAGCGTAATTAGTACATAGGCGTATAACCCGAACGGGTAGTAAGACGTCGTGTTTTAAAAAAAGGTAGTAAAGAAACAAATGATTGCGAGCCTTTGTAGACACGTTAAGTTCATAAATCATATATAATTTTTTTATCATCAATAAGTTAATTAAAATAGACATTTGTCTCCCCCTCCCCTATCATCCGTGCTTCCTATCTACCCCTCCCCAATTCCCGTGCCTCCTTTTCCCCTTCATACAACCCATTCGTCTCTTTAACACACTACATTTTGAAGTATAATAGGCTTTAGGTGTTACCTCTACAATTTAACCCCTCCATCACAAGCCACCACTGCGTACAATTTTCCGTAAAATTTTCTGTAAAATTTTCATCTCTAGCTTTATGCATCGCTTTAGTAACACTCATATATTAATCAAGGATTATTTTAGGATGCTCTATACTGGATATGAACCGGGGACACTTAATATGAAGCTGGGAAAGCTTAAAGAGGATATACACTAGAGAGGGAAATTGAGTGATTAATATGGAGCCGGGAATACTCTAGATTCTAGAACAAGGGTCATCAACCCGTGGCCCGTGGTAACATTTTTGCAGCCCACTGGTTCACGAAAAATATAAAATGGATTCAAGAGAATAAAAATGACAAATACAGATATATAAATTTTGCATAATCAATTAATAAAATATGTATTTTACGTTATTTTATAAACGATTTTTGCTTTTTACATGAAGAAAAGTATTGCGTTTTAATACAAATATACTTCAAACCGAAAATAACAATTATAGTAGACGAGACAAATTGCGCTACCTCCGGCTATGAAACAACAGAGAACATAGTTCACGGGAAATCCTAATCCCTAGTATGAGTATAAGTGCATAAGAATGAGCTAATACAAATATTTTAATATCTATACACTCCTAATTATATCGCTACAGTATTGCTTCCCTAGAGCCAACAAAAGACAGAAACTTTGGCCAGTGGACGACCCCTGCTCTAGGAGGATATATACTATAGAGAAATATGGAGTAATTAATATGAATTAGGGAACACTCTAGGAGGATTCAGGCTGGAGAGGGATATGTAGTAATTAGTATGAAGCAAGGAATACTCTAGGAGGATATAGACTAGAAAGGGATATAGAGGAATTAATACGAAGCAGGCAATACTCTAGAAAATTATCAACTAGAGAGAATTTGAAGGCAGCAGGGCAGAACGTCGACCTGTTGCTATGTATATGGAATCCCATTTTAGTTGAGACTCAAAAATAAGTAAAAGAGAGAGATAAGGAATACCTGGTTGTCTTGGCAGCTAGTTGATCGATACTAAAACATTATCCTTTATTCTAGATGTATCTAGCTTTGTATTTCATTTGCGTGTAAAATATAATGATTGTTACAAAGGGCGTAGAAAGCTAATTTTTCTAGGCGAGGACCGCTAGAAAATCTTACTACACCTTTATTAGTCATTATTATCATCATCATCTCTTTCCACCCTGTGACAGAGTCAATTTAGTAAAATTCATCCATCTTCCTCTATCCTGCCACCATTCTTCCTCCTTTAATTGGTTCCATTATTTTCCTTTCACTTGCACACATTCTATTATCTGCTCCTCTCATTTCTTTCTTGGCCTCCCTTCTGGTAATGTCCCTTCATACTTCTTCTCCATAATTGTCTTTATAATACCCTCCTTCTCTATCCTCATTACATCCCCATTCCATCTCATTATTGCTTCCTCTACTATCTTATGTACTCCCTGTATCCCTATTCTTCAAGGGCACTTCTCTTCTCCATAGCAAGCCTTTTAAACACCTCAAGAATAACTCTTCCTGGTGTCCTCTTCTAATTAGATTCTCTGTACTTCCACTTTTCACCTCACCAACGCTTCTAAGATATTTTACGTCATTACTTTCCTCAGCTCTACTCCATCAAACTTTATAGCTTCACTTGGCTTCATACTTATTCTTTGTTATTACCATCACTTCACGCTTTACCATGCTACATTTATCCTCATTCCATTCCTGTTCCTGTTCCTGTACTTCCTATTCCTTCTCCCCCCATTTTATCAAGTCATCAGCAAACACTATGGATTTCATTCTTTCCTCCCCGAGTTTTCCTCCCACTTTATTCATGACCATCTCCATTACCATTACAAAAAAATAGTGATGATAAGGCACTCCCATACTTTACTCCATTTTTTATTTGGAACCACTCCGGCCTCCCACTCTCCGTCTTAACACAACTCCTGTTATCCTCATACATACTTTTCACTTTCATTACAATTCCCTTTCCACTTCAACCTCCTCCATCGCTTTCTAAACTTTATTTCTATCCACGCTATCACATGCCTTCTCCACATCCATTAATACTATTACCAAGTCTTTACAAATTCATACCGTATTTCCATAAGCTGTCGTATGGAAAAGATTTAAGTATTTGTAGACCTCTGTTCTCTAAATCAGTGCTGTTCTCCCCAGGTGCAGACAAGAAACAGGAGACCGGTCAGGGCCAAAACCAACAAGCTTGGGACAGGGTCTGGCCAGTTGGCTACCAGCTTGGTGGGCTGGGAGTATGAGGGCTGGTGATGATGAACTAAGTCATAATCAGCACCCGTAGTCTCATTTAGGGAATGCTACCACCAAAAGGAAGGTCTAACCAAGGACCTATTAGCAGCAGCCCCACTTCTCAGGTATAGGCCACGACAGGCTTAGTAAACGGGTGGCTCAAACAAACTACAGTACTTTATTAGTAAATGTTTGTATCCATATATACAGTCATTATTCTGGTTTTAGTGACCTCACTTGTAGTGAACATTCGGCTACAGTGAATCTAATTCATTGGTCCCAACTCACATACATTTCAATGTGTGTTAAAAATTGCGTTTATAATGAACCCTCAACTTTGGTTTTAGTGCACACAAAAATTGAAACTTTCAATAATAAATGTCATTCTAACTTCATAATACTTAGAAAACATAGCTTTTTGGTTGTTTAAGCTTGAAGACAACGATTCTATACCCGAGTTCTTGTTCTGGTAATATAAAGAATGACTGAAAGTGTAGAATGTGGAAAAGGAATGCAGTTAGAAAGAAGAAGAAAGAGTGAAAAAGGAAAGGAGGGCTAAGTTTAGACAGTCACGGCCCTTTATTGACCAGGCTTACGTTTTAATATCGTTGTCTGGCAAGTAAGGGAAGCCAATATTCTGAATTGTATATATACAACAGGAGTTTCAGGACAGTGAATGACAGTCTATGGTCATTTGCTAATTGTTTTCACTTAAAGGTTATATAAAACTTAAAAAGATAGACCTTACCAGTCAGTTTAGATAAAATCTTTGATGAGTGACATTAAGATGTCAAAGCATTTAGTGTTTTCTTTGAAAAATAAGGAAAACCTTACCAGTGACATTGAGAATGGAGTTTATCAAGCGGACGTGTGTTGAAAGTATGGTTTAAATGAATCAACAGAGAGCAACACAGTGAAACATAAGGACAACATTTTGAGTGCCGTGGATACGTATAAGCCTCAAACAAATAAATTACGGCCACCGGCCAGCTGATCAAGATGACGTCGACAAGGCTTGGTTGAAATGGTTTACTGTTCAAGAGTTGCTCTCAGTTAACCGGTACTGAAGAGTAAAGCTGAGCTGCTGGACAACAATCAAGAGTTCATTCATCAGAAGGATGCTTGAACAAATTGAAGAAGAGACACGGTATTACGGTTGGTAATATAAGCAGGGAAGCCAAGTCGGTGACTCGACAAACAACGTCGGAATGGCTGAGTTTGGAGTGGCCTAAGATTTGTGCAGAATACTTTCCTGAATACATTTTTAACGGCGATAAGACTGAACTGTTATATCAATTGACATTGGTTAGAACACTCATATTTAAAATGTAAACATATGTTAGTGGTAAACTGCCAAAAAACTGAGTAACGATATAGATATTTGCCAACATGCTGGGGTCAGAGAAGGGGAAACTGCTTCTGGTTCGGACGTTTAAGCACCTTGGCTTAAAAACGTCAAGCGTGTACCGGTGAACTAACAGTTCAATACCAAAGCTTGGATGACGTCAAACATTTTTGAAGAAGAGCCTCCGAAGGTGTGATTGCGAGCTGAGAGTGAAAGAAAGGAAGATTATGACTCTTGTAGACAACTGCCCAACTCATCCTCATGTTGCGAACCTCAGCCACATCAAGTGGGTGTTCCTGCCTGCCAATACCCCGTCAGTCCTCCAGCACGGACCAAGGAGTGATCCTAAACTTCAAGACCCATTACACGAAGGAAATGATGCTATATATAATCCAGGCATTGGAATCAAAACAGAATGTACCAATCAACGTTCTGAACGCCGTACGTTTTTCTGACACGGTATGGAGGAGTGTGTCAATGGCCACAACACAGAACTTCTTCTGGCACACTGGTTTAGCTATTGGATGTGTGGCGTTCAAGGAAGAAGATGATGTGTCTCTCATATAACTTCTTCAATATCTCATTAACGGTTTTGATGAAATTGAAGACTTTATCTATGCATATTGTGAAGTTATGATAAAAGTTATGAAAAGTCCAAAATATTTGAGTCCGTAGAGGTTCAGTATAACCATAGTTTATTGTATATATATACACACACACACACACACACACACACACACAGGGGGGTCCGGATCCATCCAACCACCACATTTTCTACACACTTGATGATTACTATTACTACACACACACACACACACAGGGAGGTCCGGATCCATCCAACCACCACATTTTCTACACACTTGATGGTTACTATTACGCTTGTGTACCTTAAACTAGGCCTATATCTACATGTATAAATATATATACATATATATGTATATAATCACCGCGTCTTACTTCCTGTTCAGGTTGTACGTATATATGATAAATACTTTAATGGGGTAGGGATGAATAAATAAGCATTTTAAAGATAATCTAGCCGCATTTTTGTGGAAGGAGAGTGGGGAACTATTTAGGGAAAACCACCCTCAGTAGACCCGATCGGGATTCGAATCTCAATTTCCCCATTTATCAGTTGGCCAGTCTAACACAATAGTCACGCCTGATACCTTTCAGCCAATGAAGTGGGTAACTTAAATTAATGTAGTCATTGTAAAAGTGACCAATCTGAATGAAATATAGATGACTTAGGACAGGTAGTATTATTTCAAAAATATGTTAATATGACAGCTATAATTAGCGGAAGCGAGAGGGGGATAGTGTTTACTATGTTTCAACTAAAAATATTGCATCGTCTTATGTTAAGCTAGTTTGTAAGCTTTGTGCTTATGTAGGCCTAATTTGTATATTTAGAAATAACATGTTTTATTCAGATTTAATTTTTTTTAAATATCTTGAGAAATTGGTATTTTATTGTTTATGCATTCATTGCAATACAAGATTATTTTTAGCCCCACGTCTTGATATCTCTTTGGGTTGTACGCATATGCATTAATTACATTTATGTGTTAGGGATGAGAAAGCCTGAATTTAGAGGAAGTACGCCTCATTTGTTTGGAGGTAGAGTGGAAAAACATTCAGGACAAAAAACGCCCTCTGTACATTCAACCGGGATTAGAAACCCAATCTGCCTGCCACCAAAAAATCAAATTCATTACGAAAGTAACGCCTTAGATTAGGCGTGTCAAACTGGTTTGATCATAAGGGCCACATTGAACATTAAATTACTGAATAGAGCATCTTTCAAAGAAAAATTTTGTATTGTAATTATAGTTCCATCTCACTAGTTTATGTTTACAAAAAGAGTAGAGTAGGCCCCCCTACTTAAAACAAGAAGACTTGCCCTGTATTTCTTACAAAAAATCTGAAACATTTTATTTTCAATAATGGTGTTAGTGTCGGGCCGAAGTAATCTTTATAATGGTTGACAAATGTTTGTCTGAAAGGCGAGATATTTCGGGTATTTGGTCTCATTTCATGTGGGAAAACAACTTTTTAACAAACGTATGTGCTGACAAACATTGCACGTATCTGATGTGCAAATTCAACCATTCAAAAAAAATTGATTTTGGGTGAAGAAATACAGTATAGATTTGGTACACTTACCTTACATGCCAGATCTATCCAAATTATGCTAAATTTCCCAAAATATTGTATTTCTTTGATGTTTATAAAAATTAAAATGATGATTCATAATACGACCCGCAGGCCACACAAAGCTATGAATAGGGGCAGATGTGGCCCACGGGCCTCTACTTTGACGTGACTGCCTAACACGAATCAACCACCGAAGTGAATCTTTCCCAAAATAAAAAATAGCGGCATTACTTCCTTTATTTCAGTCTGCTTCAAGTTAGCGTAATGCAGATGATGGAGATTTTCCTTGAGAGCGTCAATCTTCACTGTAAACAAATTATTAGGGGGAATTGAGAACAAGTAATGGCCCTTGTTGAAGTGAGTTGGAAACGAATAATAACACTTGTAGAAGTGAGTTGAGAACAAGTAATACCAGCACGTGGAAAACCATCAACCCATCGCATAAGGTCAGAATTTAAACTCCGATCTCCCCATCATAAGCAGAGTGACGCATTAGACCAGTGGCATTTAACCTTTTTAGTTCGCGTATCAACAGATATAGTTTCTCTTCATTTCTGTAATAACCTCCAAAGTTGTTGGTACGTAATACAAGATATTCTGAAATCTAGTTCTCAAATAAATAAAATAAATTACATGCAAAATAATATATTAAATTATAAATGAGAAATATTTTTGTTTGTGTACATTTTGTTTAAATGTTACTTACCCCCTAATATGTGTACGCGTACCCCAGGTTAAACACCACTGCCTCAGACCATTCCCCCCAGAGGTGGGTGATACTGATACTAATAATCTCTATTAGTAAACTGAACTGTGATTTCCCTGTATTTAAAACAAAAGTAAAACGAAATATCTTCATTTTGAAAATTAGTTTGAAGGAAGTGGTTTTAATTAAATTGTTCTAATCTTAGTTTTTTTAATACACAAGGTTATTTCATAAATACATATAATTTTTAGTTTTTACATACACAAACAATTTATGAGATTTTTTTGCATTCATAAAACACTTATGGAAGCAATGACCGTGTAAAAAAAAATGGGTCGTATATTTCGTAGTAGTTAATTCTCTAGCTGTTTCATACTAATTGTCATTATTTCGCCACAAGTTCCTGTATTGAGAGCTTGAGTGTGTAACTCTTTGGATGTTGTACATCCATGGTTGGAAAGGTGATGTTTGATAGATAGGAAAAGGTGTCCTTATTGCAAACATTGACTGAAAGTGACTAATATCAAACGATTCCGAAATGATTATTATTTGCTTACTAACACTTTAGTTCAGTGAAAACTGTCTTAAACGGTATCTCAAGTGTTTAGGATATTTTCCCGATGAAGACAGGTTTCCGTTTAGTGAAGGTGTGTATAAAAATTAAACCAGGAAAATTCACGTAGTTGAAATAAAATAAAATATTCTACTCATTTATTTATTCACACTAAAATTTAACACATGCAAACATTACACTGAACAGAAAAAAATTACTCACTTTTAATTTATTTTTTTCCAGCAATCAAGCAGGATTTTCTGCACACAGTTTATTCTCTTGGCTGCCTGACTTTCCACAAACACTTTAGTCTGAGAGATCACCCTAAGCATTTCCGAATCATTCTATTGAATGGGGAATTGCTCTAGTCCTTTAAACATTTGACAGAATTTCAACAAGATTTCACGCCACACTTCTACCAACTCATTGTCATTTTCCTCTTCTTCTTCATCCTTCTCCTCCTCTTCTCCTTTCCAACTTTCTCTAAAATTATCAACTAAGGCATCGATATCCATTGTGTCTGATTCTGTTTGCACGTCTTTGTCTATGTTGATGTAGTCTTCAGCATTGCGGTTATTGAAAGCAGCTTCATCCATGCAATTTTGTGAATCCTTCTACTCTAGCAGTAATTTCACCCGTAGAAAATCCTGCTTTTTGTAAACATTTTGTCACAGTTTATGGTAACATCTTCTTTACAGCTTGACTTATCCAAATAACTGCATCCATAACCAAGACGGTTCTTGTTAGCTTAGAGGTGGATGATGTAGAATTAATTGCATTGCATTAATAATATACGATCTGAATGGTGCCCTGATCCATTAGTTGAGAAAGAATGGTGGTGTTTTGAAAGAACCAAGCAAGTCGCACATTGAAAGGTTCGATGTGGGGTTGGCATCTTGCGTTATTTAAAAACCACCAAAACATGCCGGTTTTGCTTTTTTCATTCTGCCATTAAAAGGCGCTAACCGTTCCTCTATGATCTATGACGTCATCCAAGCCTTTTTGTTGGATCTCCACTTAATGGGAAGTTTCCGTATGTCCATCGTAGCTTTCTTTACTGCCTTACTGATCACTAAGGGTTTCTCCATTTCACCTGACATAAAACCACATAGAAAAACCTCCAATCTTTCTTTGCACAATTATCTCCCCACACATCTTTCACCTTTCAAACACAGCGATTTATTCAATAGCGCGTGGAAGAACAGTCCAGTCTCGTCACCATTTGCTATATTTTCATCTTTATATCTCTCTATTATAGAGGAGAGTTTAGCAACCCACTCCCCAATGGTTTCACTATTTACATCACTCGATTCACCACAAAGTTTGTTTTGCGAAAACTCTCCAACCAACCGTTGGATGCTTTAAATTCAGTCTTCCCCAGTTTTTGAGCGACCATAAGACCCGACATACGGTGATTTTTCGCCCTGACACTGACACAGTGTCAAAATTTCCGTTTTATTCTTTAGAACCTTGTACACTTGAGTTCTACCGACGTTGAACATCTTCATGATCTGCTCAGCAGACAATTTATCTCGCTCACTCACATGAATCAATTTTACTCTCGTGCTAAGATCAAGCACAACTCTTGTCTTTGAAGCCATCATGACAACTGCCAGACTAAAGTGAGAAATGTAGATCTAGAGCTTTATTGAGTAAATTTTCCGGAAGGAGCAAATAATTGGAATTCAATAGAGGTGGTACTGTACCGTTAAAAGCTGAATTTCAAAAGTGATTGATAAGTCGTTAGCGTGGAAACCGGGAAGAACAAAGATAACAATCAAGATGCAATTACAGTTCACAAGTTTTTAAGCAAAGTAACAAAAGAACTACAAGGGCGAAAGGAAATATACCTTTATTAACATTTCAACTTTCAACTCCTTTTAAAATAACGAAAGAGTGAGAGAAAACAAAATTCTGTAGAATGTATAGGATGCCTTAGATTTTTCTAAACAATGCATTTGTAACATTGGAAATTTTCCTTATAAAGGCTTATTTTGATTGCCGTTTTCGCGTTAGACGGTTTCCGTTTAATCCAGGGAACTAAACACGGGGCTGGATAATATTTTCACCCTAAACAAATTTCCGTTTAATAAAGGGTCTGTTTAAGGCAGGTTTAACTGTATGTAAACAAAGTTTGATTAGATGAATCTAATAATACTTTCTTAAGGATTACTGTATGATTGGCGTTTTCGTAACCTATTGAAATAACACAATATACCAATAAAACTATTATGTTTTTTGTTTTTCGGTTGTGGCAACCAGATATATTATGGTATATACTTGAAATAATTAATCAAAAGTATTATATTCACACTGGTATCTTATTGTAACTGGTCACCAAAATAAATAAATGTTTTTATAAGCTAGAGAGATAGAGAGGAAGAGTCATACAAAATATTAGTTCCAAAATAAAACATTTTTATTTTGTAAACAGCATAAGAACACAAACGCCTCACGGCTTGTATGAGTTCATCAACCGTTCTTCTTTCGGCTGGCTCGCCATCTTGATTTCAAATGATCACGCCGCATTTTAGAAGTTCTAGTTTGAAAAGCATTTTTTAAGTGAGCCACAGATGCCGCTTCCACAAAAAAAAAAAAAAAAAAANNNAAAAAAAAGAAACATCCAAACGGTTATTTTCATAATTTCATGTTTCCATAATGTTAAGACGGTTGATAATTTAAACACATTTTTTGTTTATTGTGATTGTTCTGACTGCCAAAAGTAACAATAGCTCAACATATAGTAGTGCAAATCATTATGTTTGGCGAATGGATATGCGGTAACTTTTCCTAGCTGTCAGATACCACCTCTCCTGCTGTGGTTGCCCTATAGCTCTTGCGCGGGGTGTTGGTTCTGTGAGAAATGTCACACCTTGTTGCTCACCCGCCCTCTCCAGTCCACTGTTTGTGTGAGGAGGACACACCGCCCCTCCCATGTGAGGGCGATACCTGCACTGCCCCTTGTTAAAACTCTTACCTGTTTCCCCTTTCTTACAGGGGGTTCACAAACATTCTATACCCCACTTGCGGGGCTTCCTGAAAAAAGACCCAAGGGTGGGTCTCGACAACTTTCATAACTTCCATTTCTGGAAATGTGTTTGGCTTTTTTATTATGTCTTCAAGTTTTGTATTCAGCACCGCGTCTTACAACCCGTTTGGATTATATATGTACTAATTACGCCAATGTGTTATGGAAGAGGAAGGTTGAATTTATGGAGGGTACCAGCATTTGCTTAGAGGAAGGGTGGAAAACCCTTTATGGAAAAATACCACCAGTAAAACCGTTCGAGCCTTGGTATCCCCGTCATTGGCAGTTCAGTTTATTGCGATAGTGACGCCTTAGATCTTGTGACCACCGATGCGAGCGTCTATTAAGAGATCGACTACATAAAGTAAACCATCAAGGTAAGACTTCTACCCTTCAGGTTAAACGGAGTGTATGTTCAAATTTTCATAGAAAGAGCCTTTTAAAAACAGCAGCATATTTTCGTGACCAAAATTAATAACGTTTTATTATATTACTACCTGCTTTGGTGGCCGCATGGTTTAAGGCACTACTCTTGCAATGGACTAGACTACCGATGACGGGGAGATCGGGGTTCGAATCTTGGTCGGGTGTAGTGGTGTTTTCCAAAATGGTTATTCACTCTCCCTCCATGCAAATGCGTGTTCACTTCCTCTGAAATTAAACTTTCCTTACCGCTAGCTCTCTATCCTAATTAGTACAGGCGTATAACCTGAACAAGGGTTAAGACGTGGTGACAAAAAAACTAGATTTTTTTTGCACGTTTTAATATCAAACAAATCTAATTAACATTATGAATTCGACAATCTTTGTAGTGCGGCCTTAATAGCGTGTTAAAAACTAACCTCCTCACCTCTAATTCTATATACCTGAAAAATCATGGTATTCCAGCAAAGCTCTCGTGTTAATATCAAGTTTTATTTTAGCACTGTGCCTTAATAACTGTTCAGGTTATACGCACTCAAGTTCTTGAATTATTGGTTTTATGGATCCTAGCAGTGGCGTCGCGTCAGGGCAAGCAACTTGAAGATAAGTAATTATATTAGTTAATGTTTGAAAAATATTCTTCAAGCACCAATGTACTTTAAAGTAATTTTCCCACATGCATGCAATACGTGCACTAGTCCATTATATAGTACTTGAAAGTCTATATTTTTCCGTCTTTCATCCCAAAGCTATCTACCTATTGTAGTTCTTATTTGTGACGTCATAGATTTTGGAGGGCAAGAAGGGGAAGAGTGGTGGGACTCAGGTACTACATTCACGATAGGAATTACTCTCTGAAAGATCTTTTTTCCTACCAAAATCCTACTATATAATAGCTTTCTGATAGGGAAAAAGGCCTTTCAGATAACAATTCCTACGCTGAACAGACCTTTTTTTTAAAAAAAGAAATGCAAGCAACGAAATTGAGACTTCTTAACAACCGAGGCTATGCCCGAAAGTTGACGACTATGGCCGAAGAAACTAAAAGATACTATCGCATATCACTCTCTTCCTTTTTCAAAACAAAAAAAGTAACAAAAGGAGAAATTTAAGAGGGTGGGAATAGAACTAGGGAATTCTTCCGTGAAAGGGGAAAATGGACAAATTACTGACCCACACCCGTGTCTACACATCTTTTGTGTAATTTATTGCAGCAGGTCCTTTTACAGGCGTCTTAAAAAACTGTGGGAGCTTGTAGCAACGATCATGGCAACAACATCATCACTTGAGAGATCATTTTCAAAATTAAAAATAGTAAAAACATATTCCAGAAATACTATGGGACAAAATACACTTTCTGGTTTGGCACCCCTTTCATTTGAAAAGGGTCTGCTTTTTAAATTGAAGCAAGGAGGAGACCTCAATGAAAAAGTCATAGCAGAGTTCGTAAAAAAGGATAGGAAGATGAACTTGACTTACAAACAATAGAAAACAAATATGGTGAGTAAAAGATAATTAATATAGGCCTGCGTGAATAAAAAATCATTTAATATCTAAAAATAATCAAACACGCCAAATATGCTGCAGGTTGCAATAAAAGTTAAAATATAAAAAATATATAACTTTTTATTACTTATAACTTATTTATATT